>OY804606.1:15478141-15671548 GCA_963680895.1 Fragum sueziense
AACAAGGAAATACGCCCTGGTCTTAACCCTTTCCCAAACATGACCTGATTTTGACGTCCCTAACAGATATGGCTAGGGAAAATATTGAGACAAAAGAAGAAACTACTGATAATCAGCAGTTTCTCCTCTTGTCACATTTTTTCTGTGCTATAATATACAAAAATCTGCCTTTCACAACATCCCTTTTGCAAGCTACGGCAGCTTTTGAATTAGACTACACTATAATTTTGCTATTTATGAAAGGGTTAATTGAATTAATAGCTCACAATTTACGACCCATTGCTAAATTGATATGTTCCTAGATCTACTGAACCGACAAGCTCTTTGATCAAACAGGCATTAATGGTTCACTTATCTGCTATTTTAATATGCACGATGATGGATTATCCATTTTTATTATGATATTTAACACTTTCCTAAACGGTAAAAATGTGGACCAATTAGATATAATTCATTTTACATGTTCAAACAGAAATAATTATTGGTGCAAAAGGAAACAATGTCTGTTTTCTATTCATAGCATTATCTTCTTTTGCTGAGACTGTTTCTAAAGTTCTCATTTACTCAAAATTTTAAAGCATTTTCTTCTTTTGGATTGGGTTGCCAAATTATAATTTCAACTATATGCGTGTAAACAAACGAGAAATTTGGAAAATTCAAGTAAACCAAAACTTTATAATTTCCCTTTTATACGATCGTATGTTGTCTAAATACTGTTTCTATATTTTTTAATGTCAATTTTGCCCCAAAGAAACTATTCCAATGGATTCCTGCAATATAGGGTTTGGTTTAAAATCGACAATGTTTTGCATTTTCAAAACCTGTATCTTTCTTATTTTGCTGAACAAGCAATTAAGAAAAAGAGCTTGTTTTGGAAAGGATTATTTTTGCACTTTTTGCACGACATTTGAAAATCCCATAAGTGGTATATACTTGATACAGATATAAAGTATCTTAAGGCTATAGCACATATAATTATATTATGTATGAAACATTTCCGGGACGCTAAAATGCCCTTTCCCAAACACGACCTGGTTTTGACGTCCCAAATAAAAAAAGGGCTTGAGAAAATTTGAGGTAAAATTTGAGGTAAAAGAAGAAAATTCTGATTCCTCTATCTGTCTTGATAATGTTTTGGTTATTTTTAACGTAAGATAGGTGTATTTGAAAACTATTTTTAGGAACAACTTATACATATGGATGGTTATCTTTACCTACCTGGTTTACCTACATTGGGATTTCGGTCTTGCCCCTCATAAGTAAAATATTTTGGATCTATTATACGGCTTGATTCAAGCCGTAGTTACGAACTTTCATAATAACACCGACGATTCATCAATACATATGCCTACAAGTATAACAAGTCTATTTTTGCCCAAAATTCACGCCTATTTGTCAAAAGTGTATAACGATAACGCTTGGTTTCGGATTTAGTGCAGATGTTTCGCTCTCGACTACTGACTCGGGGGTCGTTGTTTCGATCAAATTTGGTGCAGTTGCTCTGTGCCTGACTACTGACCCAGGAGTCATTGTTTCTGGAGACATATCACTCCAGTATTTCGGATGATATTTTAGCCCTTTTCCGAGCGGAAACTTTTTACCACTGTAATTCAAAAGATGCTGCGAGTGTAGGACAAAACCCCACCAGGACAAAACCTCCTCGGACAAAACCCCATCAGGACAAAACCCCACCAGGACAAAACCCCACCAATATATAAAATATAGTATAACAAATTTATGACATAGAAAAAATATTTGGTAAGGAAAATATTTTCAAATATAAGAAATTTGATTATGTTTCACAATTAATTACGATATAATTTATATAACTATTTATTTGAAACTTCAAAAATTGATCTAGATCTACATTGTATTTGTGTATTTGTGTATTTATTGTATTTTAAAAAGCATTGTTTTTTCATACATATTTCCCATTCTGTGTTTATTGAAATATCTGAATAAGGCAATTTTGCTTTAAAAATGGAAACAATTGTAGAAAAAGGAGAGGTAACTGGGAATAAGATGAAGCCAAATGTTATCTTGACATCAAATTTTTGTCACCTAAATAAGTCATTTGGCATGCATTATATCATCCCCTTATCTTCTAAATCAATTATCACATATCATAATCAGGACAATTATAGATGGCATCAGAAGACTTAACACCTCAGAAGAAAGTAACACTTCTAATTGTAAATAAGTTTATTCCCATAAGTCATGCTTATTAATATTTATCAAAGGCATTATTCAATTGAAACTTTTTTGGGGGAAAAAATCATTTCATATTCATGATAATTACTTCTTCATTCATTATCAATTTATGATTTAGCAATAAATAGGGGCCTACTTTTTTTGTTCCAAAAACAAATTTTTAGTCTTCATAAAAAAAACTTCAAAAAATCATAAATTTAAGAATATTATTAAAATAAATCAATGATAATATACCACGGTATATGATATATACCATGGAAAAAAATAACATTATAGTCCTACATTATAATAGTATTATGAGTGTTATTTCTTTTCTGTAATTTTTATTCATCAAACACCAAAAATGAGAAAAATAGAAAATAAATTATCAAAGCATAACTATTGCAATACTTGATCAAATGCAAATTTATTTGTTTCAATAATAATTTATCGTTGAATGATTTGAAAATGAATAAAATATAAGACTGGTGGGGTTTTGTCCGCCTTGTCAATTTTAGTGGTGGGGGTTTTGTCCTGGTGGGGCTTTGTCCTGGTGGGGTTTTGTCCTGGTGGGGCTTTGTCCTGGTGGGGTTTTGTCCTGGTGGGGCTTTGTCCTGGTGGGGTTTTGTACTGGTGGGGTTTTGTCCGTACCCGATGCTGCACACGGTAGAATATTGGATGTCAAAAGTAGAAATTGTGTATATTATAGCAAAGAAAGTATTGGCTGAAGAGGAGGACTTGCTGATTATCACATGTCTTCTTTTCTTCAAATGTTTTCTCAATCTACCAATTAGGCTAAATCGTCGTCTGTAACTTTCAAATTCATTAGGCCTTAAACTTGGCAATTTGAGAATATATTTCCATAAGTAATTCTTATTGAGCCTATACCGCAACAGAAAAAATGTTCTTTAATTCAAAATAGTTCAAGAAAAAGGGAGAAAAATGTTGTTTAATCTCCTTTTGCCTGAATAAGTGATGTCATAATATGGGTTTTGTTCGGGAAAAGCATATCATATTAGACGGACTTCGTGCATTTGTGACCCGTCACGCTAAAAGGGACCTTATGGGTTTTGTGAAAAATATTGACCCTAGTCAGTCTGCGCAGTCCGCGCAGCCAGACTAGGGCCAATGTTTTTCACTTTTATGTGCTTTTCTGTATTTGGATTGTTTTTACTATCTTACTATATGTTCATTTTTTCAGATACGGGATCTGGTTGACCTGTATTGAGTCTGACAAGTTGGTCGAAATGTGGATTTTTTTTACCTCTGATAAGGTCCCTTTTAGCGTGACGGGTCACATTTACGTACTGTTTCAAGTTGGGCTGACAAAGGCCTGCATGTATATGCAAGATGATAAATGAATCAAAGTCACTGTAGTATTTTAGTTATGTCAACTTAATGTTTTGCCTTATTTGGAATAAAATATTACTGCGGTTTGTAGGGCAATGTTAATTTAATGTTTCTTACATGTACCAAATTCCTTATCTTACCAGAACGTTTCGTTTATCTGTCCCAAAACAATACATTGTTTTGGCGGCACTAAAACGGATTGTGAAAACGTTGATGCGAAAGAAGAAAATGCTGATGATCAGGATCTTTTCCCTTCATCTCAATATTTTCTGTGTTAAACACATTTTTTTTTTTCTGTGTCATCTCTCAAATGGGAATAGTCACTAAATTTGTCATTTAAAACGTGTTGACCAAAGCAATGAGATCAATGATCAAAGTACAATAGTTGCGAACTCGATCGGCATTACCTTAAATGTGACTCGTCTTGCAATATCACGGTGGATAATCACATATTACAACAATTTCAGAAAAGCTTTAATAATTTTGTTAATTCGGGACCTATTTGAATTTGTTTTAAAGCAGAGGACGTCACACATTAAATAGACGTGATACATATTTGAAAATTGATAAAAAAAATATTGGAGATCAACTAAAATTTTGATAAATTTATGAAATTCTGAGCCACGTGACTAACCACCGTGAAAATATGGACATCAGCTGACAACATGTACATAGCGACACAAAAATTGCGTATCAAATGTTAGAATTGTACGTGGTTTATTATACCGACTATCAATAGACATGATATTCAATCGTATTTCTCAAACGTAACAAGGGCGGATCTAGAGGGACTCCTGGCGTCGGCCGAAAAATTAAAAATTGACCATATAACTTCAGTGTAATATTACATATCGCTGCTTTTCAACGAAAACCTCGGAACTGCAGCATAAACAAGATGCAATTACGAGGGTTTCGTTGAAAAGCAACCATTTTTTTCACATTTTAAGTAATCTTTTTGGCTTGGACCCCCCCCCCCCCCCCTGGAAAAAATCCTGGATCCGCCCTTGCGTAACATGAACTATTTTAATTGATACTGGACTTTGGTTATAAGTCAATGTCACGACATGATGGAGTGTCTAACTCTTTCCCATATAACATGGGAAATCACACCGAAAAATATTAAGACGACAAAATTGATATAAGTGAAAATAGAATTTGCGTACAATGTACAACACATAAAAATCGATGCAAAAGTAAAAATGGTGTGTATCCCCATTTCCTTCTGGTGTCTCTATGTTTTCCAGAGCTGTTTTCTGGTGACGTCAAAATCAGGTATTCCATAGGAAAGATTTAAAGCATAATTATATCAATTGGTCACCAATTGTTTAGTATAACAAGTGCATTTTACCTTGCCTTAAAGACCACCTCTAAGTCAATGTTTTCTGGTAGAAAACGTCGGGGGATGTTTATGTTTATGCTGATGTTGTCTAAATCCTTTTCCCTTGGGGACGCCACATTCATAACCGTGTTGGTTAGGAAAGGGCTACTCTCCAAAGCCGAGGTCTATTGAGTAACCACCAAGTATGAAGAGAGAATGTGCTCTGTTCTTAAGAGAGTAGGAAAGGGCCCACATGTGTGACTCTATCGCCAGCAAGTAGATCTAACCTTCACCATAACCCACTATCAGACAACAACAAATTTTTAGACTTTTCCAAATACAAAGATGGTGCAGACGACAATTCAAAGTAAAACAAATTTTGCATATTTTGTTTTTTAGGGAAGAAAACATTGTGAGTAAAAAAGAAATTTCTTCATTTCCACGATACAACACTATATGCAGTTTGGAAGATTTTAGAAAAATGGAAATTGAAAATAGCGTATGATTACTAGATGGCCAATAAAGAGCAGTTAGATATTGATGCAACAGAAGAAAAGGCTGTCATGCACTTTTGTGGAAGAAGTCTGTGCTATATTTGACGCAAGTCCTTTTTCTATCAACATATAATTTGTCGTCTGCAGTGATCTTCAAATTTTGTCGTTTGGAAAAAGGTTAAAATAGTTAGGGTTCTTCTGTCCAATGTCAAGTGAAAATTTCTCATTTTCCCCTGAACCACGTGAATAAATAACGCATGAGTGTGAGACAACTTAAATATAAAGCAAGTATCGCACTGACAACTAACGTTTTCTGTGTTAAAGGAAATAAAAAAAAAAAAACATTTTGATTCACATAATATTATATTTGTCTCCTCGTCCATTGGATTCGGAACCTTGCAAAATGTCTCTTAAGGATATATTTCCCCAAACTCTAACCACTCACAAATAACTGGCAAATAATTCAATGAAAAGAAGAATTCACTTCTTATCACCGATAAGTCTGATTCCACAAAATTACTCGATAACAGTCAATGGAATTGGCCAAGTCATCATGTCTCATCCAATCAGCTGATTCGAATTAAAATGAGAGGTTAAGAAAACAATTAGAATTGGCGATCAAAGCGGTCCGTGGTCTTGTTGTACATCCTTATTAAATAGCGTTCGGTTTTCCGTGCGAACAAATACGTCATCGTCACGCCTCACTGGTCTAAAAATAGATTTGGAATCCCTTATCGTACAAATATGGCTGTGAATCTCGCGAAGTTTTTGCACGTTCAACTTGCCGAAGATAACATTCTAAGAGCTTGATTGCTGTAATCATTTGTTAAGAAACATTCTAATTCCGAGTTGAGAAGGTTGCTGCACTGTCGTGTATTTTTTAATATCGGTAACTATGAAATAAGCAGTTGACAAGTAATGTTTACATATACGGACATGTCCTGACTTCATCGTGCCGCTCGTGCGTGCTCGCTTACCCTTTCCAAAACGACAAAATGTCATGTCTGGTCAAATTGAAAAAAAGTCTGCAGACGACAAAACGGATGTGAATATTTTTAGTGTTTTATCTCGGGGAAAATACTGAGGCAAAAGAAGAATGATCATCAATATCCAAAGAAGTTATTCACACCCATTTTGTCTGCTGTGCATGCCTTTTCGATTTTGTCGATCATCATTTTCTTCTTTTGCCTCAATGTTTTCCCAAGAATTTTCTGTTGGGGACGTCAAAATCGGTCTTGTTTGGGAAAGGGTTAATATAGAAAAAACTAGAATTTGTCGCTGAATGTGATTTGAATCCCCCATAGGCTTTCACTACAACAATGGGCAATAACTCACAAAATAAGCAAGATAGAGTTATGTTCCTTGTACGTTGCACTTCTGCTTGGTGAGATCTAGCTACCAGAGAAGTTTCATGATCATAGCTACTTTACTTTCAGACTTTTCGATGTTTTTTCTGGTTAAGCTGCTGAGGAATCTCAAGAAAAAACGTTTGTCATTTCTGGTCTGTCTCCGTATCTGGAAGCAATGTTGCATGCTGCATATTATGCGCAATGTTTCGTAGTTTTAGTTCCCGCCTGCATTATCTATGATCGACTAATATCGCGCTTGAAAATAATATTTTTTGCTAACACGGTTACGAAAAATTGTCCGATTCATGACCGATAAACAAAATATTAGACTGATACCCGGCAAACGTTGTTGGGGGTATTCCCATCGGAAATCTATTTTTAGCACACGAAAGCGGGAAAACCGTTCGCTATTGGGATGCTCGAATTAAAGTGTTTGGCAAACGACAGAAACTTAAGGTAAGCTTAAATTGAAAGCTGTTGCAGACAACAAAATGGATGTTGCGAATTTGTACACAATAGATCACGTAAAGCATTTAGACAAAATGAGACAACGCTGGTTATTGAATTTGAACATGTCGATATTTAGTTTTTTGCGAGAGGGTTTTAACCTTTACTCATTACCAAACGGCAAAAAGTTAGACTGTTCAAAATTCAAAGATGCTGCAGACGACAATTTTGCGTGAATAAAAGATTACAATTTTGTATTTCTTGGTAAAATAAAACGTTGCGTGAAATGAAAGCATCTTTTTTTCTGACAATTTCTAAGCGTTTATTCTTGTTTCAAGAGCTGGGTCACGCAGACCGTAGGCTTTAGACTAAACCGCTTTGTACCAGAGCGCTACAAAGTAGTTAATCGCTTTACATCAAAAACCTCGTAACTGCAGCTTAAAAGAAGCTGCAGTTACGAGGTTTTTGTTGAAAAGCATTGAAATATCCCCACTTGGCGCACATTTTAATGCATTTACCATTCTGAAGCGGTGATGCCGAGATAAGACCTACTCTAGTGTAGAAAATTACATAAACAGGTGAACACAACCACCAAACAATTCTTAACCCATTACTGCACTGTGACTCTTTTTGACTCCCCACAAGATAATGCCTTGGGAAAACATTGTGGAAAATAAAGAAATTGCTGTCACAAGCAATTTCTTTTTTTCCCACAATGTTTTCTACCAAAAAAGATCAGTATATTTTAAATTCAATTCATTTGAAAATGTCGTCCGCAACTTCTTTCACTTTAGATAAGCTTTAGATTGTGTCATTCATTAATGGGTTAACCTATTACCAAAATGGCAAATTTTGGACTGTTCTAATTTGAAAGGTGTTGCAGACGACAGTTTCAAGTTGGTAGAAAATTAGAAATCAGAATTTTATTTCATTTCGGATAAATAAAAATCGTGGAAAATGAAGAAATTGCTTGTCCCAAAGTCTTTATCTTGTGGGACTTCAAAAGGCACATGGTTATATGGGAATGGGTAAACCATTTCCCAAACAAGACATGTACTTGGTATTCATATCAGAAAATGGTTGGAAAATCATTGAGGTAAAAGAAGGTAATGCTGATGAGAATCAATCTTCTCCTGTTACCCTGAAATTTTCAAAGCTATCATTATCATTTTACAAAACTGCTTGCTTTATCAACATACATTTTGTCGCACACAGGAGTTTTCGAAATGGAAGACTCTGAATTTTGCTGTTTGTAAAACGGTTACTAGTAGTCGATTTTGAAAAATTGCATGCCTTTGATACAAAATGTTTAAAAAATGTACATATGTAAACAACAATCGAACTCCCAAATTCTGTAATTTTAAAGGCAGTGGTTCCAACGAACGCATGCAAAATCATATTGAAACTTAAAGTTTACAGACCCTCATTAAAAACACAACGTTCTGGCTGTACGAAATGCACCAAGTAACTTACACTTGCAAAAAAAACTTCACATAAGTTGATTTACCGTGCCGATCAAGAAGAAAACAATTTACACATATTATTTAACTCTACATTCATATGCAATGGGTGTAATTATGAACATTTCTGTCAACTATTTTCATAACTATGCATTAATTCAAAATTCTAAACCGTTCAAAATGTTTATGTTTGTATTTGGAATGGAAATGTAACACAGTTTAGGAATTACTCGCACTTTTCAAATGTCGCCTTTGGCTCTTTGGTGCTACTGATGGGCTGTGTACCTTAAGAGCGCTTTTCCGCTTGTACAATTTGTAAAGATGCGTCATTGTATCGGGCCTGGAATATAGTGCAAAACAGCAGCAACCCCTCTAACGATATAAATAACGTTCGGGAAAGGCTTAAAATTTTCTACAAGCTAGGTATGTTACACTGATATGAATTTTTGAGCAAAATTGCTTTTTCATTGAAATGAAATGCATTGTGGCTCAGGAAATATCATTTGATCATCACCAAGTTCTTCCTTTGCCTCAATGTTTTTTCATACCTCTTTTACTGGTAGGACCGTCAAAATCAGACGAAAAGTCCTGCATTTGGCGTCTCTTTTGGCTTTCGGAAACATTAACGCAAAAGAAGAAAATATTTTCTCTCCTAATCTCAAATATCCGTGCTACAGGGTATATACATGTAATTTCCATTTTACTAATTTTGATTTTTAGTACACAGTCCCTTCTAAATTTGACCATCATTTTCCATTTTGTCTGTTGGCAGAGTGCTAAGGAACGAAGCATCCACAAAAGATTGGGGGATTTTATCAAATCCATCGTCTGCTTTTCTGCTATAAAACAAGTTTTTAATTCCCAGTATATGTAGAAGAATTCTGCTACCCTTTGTTTTGTTTCCTTTCGAAATTTTGACTCAATCGTATGTAATCAATGTTAATCTGGTATCACATATGACAGACATCAGTTAGGGATCTTATTTTATGACCCTGGGAAAACCTAAATCGGTCATATTCATTCTAACAAATTAAATTTCCTGTCATATGTGATTTTCCATGATAAGCGCATGTAAATACATAGTTCTGTACTGATATGCCATGTCCTCGTAGCCTTGTTTACGGTTTTAATCGCTTTCCCAAACGGCAAATTGTTAGGGCGATCCACTGCAAAAACTGCAACAAATGACAAAATGGAAGTTTTTAAAGATAGAATTTGTGTAAATATGGCATAGAAAATATTGAGACAAAAGGAGAAACTGCTGTTTATCAGCAGTTTCTTCTTTTGTTTCAATGTTTTCCCAAGCCTTTTCTGTTAGGGACGTCAAAACCAGGGCCCCGTTTTACTAACGAACTTACGATCATATTTTTGTGTAAACTGTGTAACAAGGCATCTGATTGCACGAAAAATCGGATTAGGCTAATCCGGTTTGTTGTTACAAGTAATTACGCAAAAAATAATCGTACGTTCGTTAGTAAAACGGGGCCCTGGTCTTGTTTGGGAAAGGGTTAATCGCTTTCAGAATTCAGTTTATCGTATACATGTATTTGATTGGTCAGAGGAAAAGGTCGTTATAGATGACCCCTACTGGTGCCTGCAAGATGTACTGGTTGAACAATATATCCCCGATTCCCCGATTCTCCACTCACTGGTGGTGAACTCGGCCAAAGCGATGGACGTTTTTCACTGCAACAATGTACATATATTTTGCGTTTGCATTTAAAATTGAATGCTGCTGCAGACAACACAAATATTTTGTGTTTAAATGTGAGTTTAAAGATCTGATTGGATAGTTTTTCTAGCAATAATGAATTTGTTCTAAAAAAAGACCGGGCTTACCGATATGTATTGACAAACCGTCGGTGTTGTTATAAAAATGTCGTAACTACGTCTTTATCGAAGCCGTAGTTACGATATCTTATAACAACACCGACGGAATACAATGATCGCGAAAAAACGTCCCACACTTTGGCCGAGTTCACCATCAGTGCCACTTAGGTTTAAGGGGAGTAAATCTGTTTGTCATGGCCTGTGAGGAAAGTATATGGAAGATCCGGATGCATAATTAAGGTAAAAGTGACTTGTGATTGGACAATTTTGAATCATTTTGGTTAATTTTTTGCCGCTTTAATAGATGCCATCATGGGTATCTTTCTCTTAATTGCGTATATAACACAAGCTCCGCAGAAAGGGTGATATCATAAATGGGATCAGAAGTCATAGAGAAAAGGATTCATGCCATACTAAAAATTGTGTGAGCTTAAATGAATGTTCTTTAATTTAATTTAGGTAGACCGGGTCATTACTGCAACGTATTCATTCAAACTTGAAAGCTGCTGCAGACAACACAATTGTTATTGGTAAAGATTGAATATAACATACAATATACCAAAGAAAGTATTGAGAAAAAAAAGAAAGTACCGATCATCAACATTTGCTTCTTTTGCATCAATGGTTTCCCAAGCCTTTTCTGTGAGGATCAGGTCTTGTATTTGGTAAAGGGATAACTGAAGTTCCGTGACGTAATTTCGGACAATCAATAGTATTTCATGTGTTGCTATACGATCTCGTAACTACGGCTTGAGTCAAGCACTGACGTATTGTCAAAACATAACGGCAAACCAAGTTTATTTTTAGCACAAAATTCATTGCTATTAACGATAATAAAAAAAAGTCGACTCCGAGTTTCCTGAGAACCGCTCGTTTACACGTTGATATCAGAGAACTGATAAGCCGTTTCAGGCTTTTTGAAAAGATAACATATCAAACAGTTGGTAAAATATGAGGTGAGCATCAGAAAATGAGGTCTGAGCGCATGCAGTCAGGGTAAATTGTATTATCAGTTACCACTATCCCGAACAACAATTTATAATTTTAGTTCAAACAATAAAGTGGATGTTAATAAAGATAAATCATAAGGTATAATTCCTACTAATTCCAGCTAACTTCTGCCATTTTTCTACTTTCTCTGCTTCAATCCGAATTTAAATCGATCAGTTGTTATCAGAATTACCAATTGTTGTCTTATGCGATTCCCAGTAATGGAAACTATAACTCACCAAAACGTTTCAAAGGTTTTGTAATATCATTGAAGGGCTACAACAGTGCGAAATGTTATTTTCTTGGAGTTCCTGTATAATTGCTTTTGAGAAACAATGAAACAGGAGAAACAAATTCTATTTTCCTTAATATTTTGCTACATGTATAATATGCCTTGTTGTACGCAATTCATATCTTCTCGTTGTCTATTGTTGATAACAATTTGAGCGATCCTAATTTTTAATTTTGCTGTTTGGAAAAATGATTTGACCGTTAACCTTTTCTAATGACATGACCGGATGTTGTCGATCCTATTAGAATTGGGTTGAAGAAAACGTTGAGACAAAAGAAGAAAATAACCAGTATTTTCTTCTTATATCTTGAAATTCTGTGATACATATAAGTATCAATTTTTATCTTTCCAAATATCTTTTGTCGTTTACAATTAATAAATGTAACAATTTGAACAATCCTAATTTGGCTGTTTGAGAAACGGATTAGAGGTTTGAGAATGATCAGCGAAGGGTTACCCAAGAACGCGATTCAAAGGTGTTATTTTCTTAAAGGCAAAAAAGGAAAAACCTTCAGGCAAAAGAAGAAACTGATGACAACCAGCATTTCTCGCTTTGTCTCAGTATCTTCTGTCCTATATTGTAAAAAATTCCTATCTTTCTTAATATTTTATAGTCTACAGCAAGTTGAATTCCCGTAAAACGTTTTGTTAGGAAACGCATAACCCTCTCCGAAACAATACCTGGATTTGATGTCTCCAATAGAAAAGACATGGAAAAAATATTTTGGCAAAAGAGACAACCTCAATTTTGTCGTCTGAAGCAGCTTTCAAATTTGAACTGTCATGGATGTGGTCGTTTGGAAATGGGTTAAAAGGTTGAAGAGGTTGCCTGTTTATTAGCTCAGAAAATAATATAAACCTTAACGTTACTTTGTAACGATGATAGAGAAATGTTATTGTCGTGAAGGTTCAATGAAGTCGACTTTATCTTTAGAAAAATATTAAGATAACATTGAGGGAAAAAAGAACATGCTTAAAACAGCATTTTCTCCTTTTGTCTCAGTATTTTCTATCCTTTCTTCCTAAAACTTTATGATCAACAGAAACTTGATAATTTTCGTAAAATTATGTTGTTACGAGACTCTTAAAACGTTTTAGGAATAGTTATGCCTGTTTAACCCTTTCCCAAACAGCAAAATTTTAGGGTGATTCACTTCAAAAACTGCCAAAAATGACAAAATGGAAGGTATTGAGGATAGAATTTGTGTAAAATATAGCATAGAAAATATTGAGACAAAAGGAGAAACTGCTGGTTATCAGCAGTTTCTTCTTTTGTTTCAATGTTTTCCCAAGCCTTTTCTATTAGGGACGTCAAAACCAGGCCTTGTTTGGGAAAGGGTTAATAGCTCAGAAAACATTAGAAACCTAACGTTACTTTGTAAAGGGTTGCCCTAGAACGATGATAGAGAAATGTTATTTTCGTGAAGGTTCAATGAAGTCGACATTTTCTGTAGGCCAAGTTTTATAACTCTTAAATCCCCTGATAAGCCACCTCAAATCCTTAACTCTTTCCCAAACCACCTCAATTGTGCATGCTTAAATTATCAACGTACATCCTGGGGCCTGATTGATGAAAACATGTAAGACGTATTTTTGACTTACCAATGTCTTAAATATCGTTTATAACATGAATCGCATAACACAGGTCTTGATTTATTGGCGATACACGTTTCTTGTGCTAAATTTGTCTTAAAGTGACATTTCACAATCATTTTTACATAAGTTTTACTTTTATTTTATCTGAAGGAGCATGTTTTCTTATGAAAATTCTGAAAATTTCAAGCCAAAATATTCAACCGTTTACGAGAAAAATACATTTTTATGCTACATTTAAACAAATTGTTGTGGACAACAGTTCAGATTCATATGGATTTCGTCATTTCTGTCTCAACTTTGAAGGCGTATTTTTCGCTTATAAATAACGACTTCAAAAAACTGATAACATTTCTACGCATTAGAATAAACACTCTTTGCATCAAGACATACTTTTGAAAAATGAAACAAATGTGAAATGTCACTTGAAGTCATCGGTAAGACAAAATATGTCATAAATATTTTTATGAAACTGGCCCCTGATTCCATCCACATCGTAGACCCATTCCCAAACAGCACACCGTTCATCCAGATTCAAAATACACGGATTGGTCTTCCAAACGCGGATTTGAAAATCAACAGCGTGGGATTACACAAGGTAAGAAAACATCAACATATAGCCTTTTAATTACAGCAATGTAAAAAGTGTTTGTGCAGAGCTGATGCAAAATGGTTTATCTTGAGGGTGCTGCAGTTTCATAACAAAAGATTTGAGTAAACTTTAGATACAAGCGATTTTAAATCGTAAATCACTATTTCCTCGCCTACTTCCCGTTTTGTTTTATATTTGCAGAAATTATTCAACTGGTTTCGAGCAAATATCTCTTCGAAATAAGTTTTCAACATCTATGGAACAAATCTATACCATTCATCAAACTGGAAAAATAAAATTTGGGTGTCTAAAGCCATGTTTAAAAATTAGCATAGTTTGCTTCAAAGTACAACTTACCACGGATGTTGATACCACACACCACGGATGATCCACATAATTTGGGTAAAACAAACTCGGATGCGAAAATCGGGTTTAATAGATCAAGACACTTAAAATTACGTTTCTAATTAAAATACAATGACAAATGCTTGATTTTTATAAAGTAAACGTGCTATAACCGCATCCCGTTGACTTTTATAGTCGGTTATTTACTTTGCCTCACACGCTTAAGAATTTTATCTTATGTACCAAACTGTGTTTTGGAATGATCTTTGTTCTATTTATTCCAGAGACAAAAGCCTTCCTAAAGAAGTAGTTCAGAGCGCTGATATTTCATTACCGCCCTCAATCACTTGATCATGTTACCGCTGTGTCTTGTGTGTGTTTGAGACCTATACGAGGCACATATGAGAGAAGCCAAGTTCTGCTTGCGGGTGTACCAGGTGATTTTTCTTGGTGTTCTCCTGCTTTCGCACCACCTACTGGATTTCCCGTCTCATTCGGGGTGAAATAATCTTAAAAGGGACGTAAATAATTTCTACAAATATAAAACAAAACGGGAAGTAGGCGAGAAAATAGTGATTTACGATTTAAAATCGCGTGTATCTATAGTTTACTCAAATCTTTTGTTATGAAACTGCAGCACCCTCAAGATAAACCATTTTGCATCAGCTCTGCACAAACACTTTTTATATAGCAGCAATTAAAAGGCTATATGTTGATGTTTTCTTACCTTGTGTATTCCCGCGGTGTTGTTTTTCACATCCGCGTTTGGAAGACCAATCCGTGTTTTTTGTATCTGGATGAACGGTGTGAGTAAGAAATCTTGGGGTCCATCAATCTAAGTGTGTTAAGCAATAGTTTAGATCGAGTTTGATTCCCAGATCGACCGTTATCCATCCAGATACGCAAATATGGTAGAAATATTTGATAAGCAACAGATTGACGTATTGGATATTTTCCACGCTGATCTTTATCCATGGTGTTTTCAAAAGCCACC
The DNA here is from genome assembly GCA_963680895.1 of Fragum sueziense. Classification (NCBI taxonomy): domain Eukaryota; kingdom Metazoa; phylum Mollusca; class Bivalvia; order Cardiida; family Cardiidae; genus Fragum; species Fragum sueziense. Next base: position 15,493,386 of record OY804606.1, read on the forward strand.
AGGGATCCGTTTCAAGATCAAACTCCTTTTCTGTTTGAAATGAGAAGACATGTCCTTGTGGATTCGGACACCCTCTCAATTTTGTAAAACATTCTTATAAAACGCTTGTTCCCTTTAGGAAAATGCCTGGATCCGCGCTTGTCCAGCATGAACCTACGCTGTCTGATTTGGATCCGTGTTTTTATTAAAAGCTGTTTCATTACATTTGATTGAGCAGCATGATCTTGATAAGGCTTCATTTCTGATCTTGACTCACGGATGTCTCAAAAGCCGTCGGCTAGGCCTGTAGGCCATTAGTCTGAACTTTTTCCATTGGACACCCAGACTCTTTTAACCCTTTCCCAAACAAGACCTGGTTTTGACGTCCCTGAAAAAAGGGTTTGGGAAAACATTGAGACAAAAGAGGAAAATGCTGATACCAGTATTTTCTCCTATGCCTCAATATTTTCTCTGCTATAATATCACTGTGTTGTAAGTTGTACGTTAGATTTGTGTAGTTTGTACGGAAGTTTTGAGTGGTCAATCAAAGATGGCGTCGGTGGAAAATCGTTAGAGGTAGGTGTCTTAGTTTTTCGTCGATAATTTCCTTAAATGGCCTTATCTTGTCTTGATACTGATATCATTGTACAGGAGAAATGTATACCTATTCACGGTGCTATATAGCCAAGTACCAGTGTTGTCCTATCGTACTCAGTCGTTGTGCAAAGACAGCCCAACACGGAAAACTTTTTTCGAAGCGAGAAAGTTGCCCTTTTAAGGATGATTACATAGTAAACAGCGAACTAGGGAACAAACTATTGCTCTAACTTGGATGTTTTTAACATGCTCTTTTCTATGGTTACCGTTATTTTACACACAAATGTCTAGAATGACCACAAACGCTGTGTTTACTAAATGGCCAAACAACGGTGTAGTCACAGTGAAAATATGCAGACACAACGGTGCAGTTTCTGTGTTTTATGTACGGTGTAGTTATTATTTTCACAACAAATTGTGAACGGTGTAGACTTGGTATGTTGTATAGGGCGAACTAGCTCTAACAGATAGCAGATCATCTGTTTTATCTCCATCAAATACTTTGGTCTTAGAAAACTCAGATGAAAATGCTGCCATCCTCAAAGTAAATGAAAACAAAAGTTAAGAAAATATGTTTTCTCTTTTCTTCATTCTCCTAAGCCTTAAACAGTTCAATGTATGTTTGATTTAATTTTCGGGAGACATTTTTGTTATTTGTGATTGAATAAACATCTGACGGAAATGATAATCAAAAGGAATACCATCACAAAATATCAAATAAGACATAGGATAACTGTCATTTTGAAGCCATGTTATGTGCAACGACAAATTTCTTGTTCATCCGTTCATTTGATTTGTAGATTCGAAATTTCGGCTCTGGCTTTGAATTTTTCTTTGTAACTGTTTTAATTGGTTATTACAATCAATTATTGTAATTAATGAAATGATTTCAACTCATGGAGTATGATAATTATTGATCGAAATGTATCTTGTTTTCAAATTGACCCCTCATTGAAAAGTCTGATTTTACCCAAAATAAAGGATTCAATCAACAAAACATAAATTATAAATAACAAAACATAAATTATAAAGGAGGGGTTTCCATAAGGCCATTTTCCTGGGACCTAAATTTTCCAATGAAATTTTTACCACAGATAGATACATAAAGGGGACGTGTTTTGCCGAAAAGTATGAATCGAACGGATCTTTGGTTTGGTGTATATTGTGTATTGAAAGTGGGTGGGGTAGTTCTTTTCAGGCGCTACCCATGGTCCTTATAAATCAATTTTCTATCTAAATGTAAATAATTGGCGAATTTTTTAAAAACATTATGTTTTGTATATGAGCCCATGTTAAGATGACATTAAATCCATTGGCTTGCTTATTATATATATTAAAATATTTGGAATTTTATGTAATTTTTCAATTTTTTGTATATTTTCATCTCCCAACTTTGGGCAAAACATCAACACGTTTTTATAAAGCGACATAATGTAATAATATTTTAGGTGAGAACTTGTTAATAAATCGTTATTGCAAAATTATGAGGAATTTTTGATAGCTAGTCGGGTAAATGAGTTACGGGCCCTTGAATGCACGAAAACCCATGACAAATTGTGGAATAAATAACAAGATACATTTTTTTCTGACTTTCTTTCGTGCAGAAAGGCAGAAATGTTTAATTTGCTTAAATTATAGCTGGCCTCAGCAAACAGTACTACAAATAAGCTATTGCGGTCAGTTTCGTCTGTTGTCCGTCCGTCCGCCCGTCCATAATATCAGGTTTACACTCTAGAATCCACAAATATTATCCGATCTTCACCAAACTTTGTTAAAATGTGTATGGTCGTAAGTCCTTGTGTTGGATTAATTTTGGACAGAATTGCTGCAGAAAGTGCTGAGTTATGTGCCCTTGAATGTCAAAAAATGCTATTTTTGACAATTTTTGCATTCAAAATTTTTTCAAATATTACCCAATCAAATGCAAAACCAAGTGAAAATGTTTGCATTTACAATATCTTGGGTGAGTGTGATTTTCATCCAGATCAAAATTGCAAATTTTGAGTTATCCGCCCTTGAATTTGGCAAAATTGCTATTTTTGCCTTCATTTTCTCACTAGCATCCACCAATATGTAAAACATGAAATTAAAACTTGGACAAATTTTTGATGTCCATTAGATCTTTTATAGGTTAAAGTTTTGGCATCATTTGAAATGCTTTTCCCAAGTTATCTGCCCTTGAATTAGGCAAATTTGTGGGTTTTCGTGCAAATCTAGGGCTAATACAGCTATTTTGTTAAATTCAAGGGCGGATTACTCAGGATAAACATTATCAATCTGGCTGAAATTCTTACACGTCTTATATATTATAGACAGAAATAATTTGCCCTCTATCGGTCTTAATTGCTCCATGTTTGTGGATGCTAAAGGGAAAATAAAGCCGAAAAATGCAATTTTGTCAAATTCAAGGGCGGTTAACTCAAAATATACGTTTACAATCTGGGTGAAAATCACACTCACCCAAGATATTATAAATGCAAACATTTTCACTTGGTTTTGCATTTGATTGGGTAATATTTGAAAATTGTTGAATGCAAAAATTGTCAAAAATAGCATTTTTTGACATTCAAGGGCACATAACTCAGCACTTTCTGCAACAATTCTGTCCAAAATTAATCCAACACAAGGACTTACGACCATACACATTTTAACAAAGTTTGGTGAAGATCGGATAATATTTGTGGATTCTAGAGTGTAAACCTGATATTATGGACGGGCAGACAGACAGACGGACGGACAACAGACGAAACTGACCGCAATAGCTTATTTGTAGTACTGTTTGCTGAGGCCAGCTATAATTTAAGCAAATTAAACATTTCTGCCTTTCTGTACGAAAGAAAGTCAGAAAAAAATGTATTTTGTTATTTATTCCACAATTTGTCATGGGTTTTCGTGCATTCAAGGGCCCGTAACTCATTTACCCGACTAGCTATCAAAAATTCCTCATAATTTTGCAATAACGATTTATTAACAAGTTCTCACCTAAAATATTATTCCATTATGTCGCTTTATAAAAACGTGTTGATGTTTTGCCCAAAGTTGGGAGATGAAAATATACAAAAAATTGAAAAATTACATAAAATTCCAAATATTTTAATATTTATAATAAGCAAGCCAATGGATTTAATGTCATCTTAACATGGGCTCATATACAAAACATAATGTTTTAAAAAAGTTCGCCAATTATTTACATTTAGATAGAAAATTGATTTATAAGGACCTTGGGTAGCCCCTGAAAAGAATTACCCCACCCACTTTCAATATACAATATACACCAAACCAAAGGTCCGTTTGATTCATACTTTTCGGCAAAACATGTCCCCTTTATGTATCTATCTGTGGTAAAAATTTCATTGGAAAATTTAGGTCCCAGGAAAATGGCCTTATGGAAACCCCTCCTTTGTTTCATAAACATTTGGGCCTTTTTTTCGTCTTGTTCGACTTAAGTAAATAAGTCTTGAAAATAGAATTCTGGAACTGCACAATTCATTTTGGAATTTTCATACGTAATGCACTTCTTCGTCAGGACTGACAATTTTCTGACCAAGATTTTTTGGGCTCACTCATAAAATGTAACCATTTGCAATGAAAAAGACAATATTCTATTCGCCAAAATCGTTTGACTATTGGAGTAAAACGCATTGAAGTACTCCCAAGACTGTGTAACTTACACATATCCATAAATAAATGAAATGCAATGTTTTCCATCGAGAACCGACCTTCATTGACCAAAATAAACAAATACCAAGTTGACCAACGCTTCTCAATGACTTAATCACATCTGGGAACAAACTGTTCATTTCAGCCATTGTTTTCATGTTCTCGTGGGGAAAGAGAAGAGACCCTATCCGTTTCATCTGTTTTAGCACGTCCAATGGAAATATCAGGAATTAAGGTCGGGGCTTTTTGAACGACTTTATGGGGCGTTGAACTTCGTCATTTTTTATGTTCAGGACTCATGCATTCAAAACCGGGGATATCATCGATAGAAAGAATCTTGTTAACTCCAAAATCCTTTTTTCTACGTTGATGAGGTCTATCTTGTGTATTCTATGCTCGCAAATGGGGATGATGTCCTAGTCTGACTTCTTGATAATATCAGGAATAATACTAAAGTTCAGAGTTTTCAAATCTTTTTGACCTGTCTGATCATTGATCTCCCCCCCCCCCCCCCTTGCGCACTTTTAATATCTGACTGGAATGGTCCTGTTCCGAATGCTTCTCAACCTTTTCGAAACTCCCTTCGAAATGACAGTAGTAATAGGTGAACAGCGTGGAACTGAAAATAAAGAAAAAAATAAAACAGACGCCAGCAGATTCTTGGTAATTTCTACTATTTGACCCTTACGGAATTGCTTTGACAAATAGCAAGGAAACTAGATTCTGATATATTTTGATTAAAGTATATTTTGTAGACATATTGTCACCTTCTTTGCTGCAAAGCATTTACAGGTCAGTCACATAAAAAAATTATTAACATAATTGTTGAAGAATTTCGGTAGTAATTGTAAAACATGATTCTCAGCCGTGAAAACGTTATCATTAAACATAAAAATATTATCATTCCAGAAATGATAAGTTATGTATTACTTCAAGTCTACACCGTTCACAATTGCATTATGTCTACACCGTTCACAATTTGTTATGAAAATATAACCACACCGTACATAAAACACAGAAACTGCACCGTTGTGTCTGCATATTTTCACTCTGACTACACCGTTGTCTGGCCATTTAATAAACACGGTGTTTGTGGTCATTCTAGACATTTTTGTGTAAAATAACAGTAACCATAGAAAAGAGCATGTTAAAAACATCCAAGTAAGAGCAATAGTTTGTTCCCTAGTTCGCTGATTACTATGTAATCATCCTTAAAAGGGCAACTTTCTCGCTTCGAAAAAAGTTTTCCGTGTTGGGCTGTCTTTGCACAACGACTGAGTACGATAGGAAAACACTGGTACTTTGATATATAGAACCGTTGATAGGTATACATTTCCCCTGTATAATGATATCAGTATCAAGGCAAGATACGACTGTTTAAGAAATTTATCAATGAAAAACTAAGACACCTACCTCCCATGCTGTATTGTTGTCGCCATCTTTGAATGACTACACAAACCTAACGTACAACTTACATCACAGTGAATATATACAAATCGTAAATTCAATTACCATTTGGACGCATGTAGCAGCTTTTGAAGTCGACCTACATAAAATTTTGCCATTTGGGAAAGGGTTTAAAAGTGTTGAAACAATAGAAAAAGATTCTATTGACAATTTCTAATACTCAATATCCACTATAAATTGGTTTTTACGGATTTAAACATTGGTAACTACCGAAATCATTCTTATATACACGAAACTGAAAGTACAAAAGGAAGAGTATCCGGACAGTACACGAGTATCCGAATTTCAACCTTCAAAAAATCTATCAAGCAAAGAAATATTAGAAAAGTATTGAGTATAAAAAATATGCTAATCTATATGTGTTTCTCAACGTTTCATGATGGTTGTTGCATTATCATTAAAAATGCAAGAAAGGCAGGTAGAACGTTTTTATAAAAGGAAAATATTGTTGGTGACAAAAATTACAGAAAATAATTTCTTTTTTCGTAAATAATCTACCTTTCTAGAAACAAATGTAGACTATTGGATAAAACCAATAAAATAAATGCAAGAAATCCCTTCAAATGATATGTTTTCCCATAAAAAGATTCAATAGTTTGTTTTACATGCTGTCGTAGAGGACCTTTCATAAAGACTTTCACTTCAACCCACACTAAAGAGTAAGAGAGACAATCATGACAAATATTCTTGGCAATATCTTCATGAAAGAAATGCACCCATATACCGTATGTTTACATGTAATAATTGACAGCCATGCGTAATAGAGTTGGTGTTTGAATATCGAAGATGAAAACCTTTTGGAGCTCACTATCAAATTGCAATGAAACAAGATGATAATGAGGGTTTTAATCCTAAAATTTAAAGATTGAAAACAAAGACACGGACAACTTATCTGTTTATTGCAGCTGATATTCGCCTATCTCTTTATAAAGCATGTAAACATTGTTTACTAATGTCTTTACCGTCGAAAGTGCTCATCCACAAGCCTTTTAGTTTTAGTAAGCCAAAATAAGCCATAATTGGTCTTAAACCAAACATCTATTGACTCTAAACGATATGAAATTGGTTTTAACAAGGATGCAGCCAATTTTCCTTAAAAAAGACCGGAATTTGTTTTTTTATTATCCGTGTCGGTTGTATCGATGGGTCCGAGTTTGCTTTACCTGCTGGAGAATTTGCACCGTGGTATGTTGCACCATAGCAACTGACAGTACCCAATTTCAAATAGTTCTTGTTCTTTTTCTGTACTTTTTTTATGGGTTCTTGTAAAGAAAACACTTGAAGCGATCCCCGGTCCTCCGTGAAACATCAATTTGACAATAATTATGTGCTTTAATAATGATTTACAGACATTCTTACCAAGATTTTTCTCTTTTCGTGCATCAAAGTCAGATTCAGTAGCATATATTTCTCTTACTAACAGATTTGATGAAACAGGATTTTAGGTTAACATTGACAAAGTTATGTACGTTTTCATCGTATGTAACACAAAAATCAACTCGGCCGATATTCGTTGTAATTAAAGATAATAAATACTCACTCTTTTTTCCCGCCGTTCAAAATAAAATTGTTTACATCCGCGTTTGGAAGACCAATCCGTGTATTTTGAATCTGGATGAACGGTGTGAACAGTGACGCTTTTGGGTGCCCCATAGGATAAAGGCTTAAGAAGACATCGTGGAAAATAAAGAAATTGCTTGTATCAAGCAATTTCATCATTTTCCATAATGTGTTCTACCCAGAAAGACCGAAAATGGAAAATATCGTCCGCTTCAAATTGTCGTTTGCATCATTTTGAATTTCGATGCCGTTTATTATGGTTTGAACCTTTCCAAAACAGATTTCCTAATAGAAGAAGGTTTGGAAGACAATTCAGATAAAAATGAAAAAAGAAGAAAAATATGGTAACTGGTACGTTCTCCACTTCTCTCCACGTTGTTCATGCCATCAGTATAATAATTATACAATTTTAGCAAATTTTGTTGATTCTGTTATCGGTATCAGCGTTCATTTTTAACGGCTCTTAATAAGTTAAACCGTTTCCCAAATCATCAAACTTTAGAGAGTTAAAATTTGAAAGTTTCAGTCGACAATCGGGATGTTGATAAAATGAGACACGTGTGTGTACATTGACGACCAGAGTATTAGTTTGGTGGTAAAAGACAAAATGTTGCCTTTTACCAATGGATTTCAAAATCAGACGTAGTCTGGGAAAAGTGTAACCTGCAGACAGGTCTGTATGTTTTTGTTTTCGAGTCGTTTGGACCAGTTACAAGACTAAACAATGCATTTGGAAACTTTTTAGCATCTTGAAAAAGATTCGTTATGGCATTGAGACATCCATAAAACAATTAAGATCGGTTGGTGGTTTAACCCTTTCCCAAACAAGACCTGGTTTTGACGTCCCAGGTATAAATGGCTTGGGAAAATATTGAAACAAAAGAAGAAACTGCTGATAACCAGCAGTTTCTCCTTTTGTCTCAATATTTTCTATGCCATACTTTACACAAATTCTATCTTTAATTACTTCCATTTTGTCATTTCTAGGCTGTTTTCGAAGTGGATCACCCTACAATTTTGTCGTTTGGGAAAGGGTTAATGTATCTCGATCAGGATCCACGATGCTCTCTCACCGTACCTGGATCGCACTATAAAGAGCTGTCTAAATTCTAGTTTTGAAGTTTCGGCCATTTTCTAGAAAGGCGATTATAAAAAGTTGCTACCTAGAACTTTTGAGAATTGTATATCGATAGCGATTACCACGGTGGATAATCACGTGATACAATATTTGCAGAAAATCTTCAATAATTTTGTAAATACTGGGCCGATTTGAATTCGGTTTAAAGCAGATAATGTGGACAGACGTCACGCACTAGATGGGCGTGGTTGATTTTTGAAAAATCAACTGATAAAAAAGTTATTGAAGATAAACCAAAATTTTGGTTTAACTTCAATAACTTTCTTATCAGTTGATTTTTTAAAAAAATCTACCACATCCATGTTATTCCTGACATTTTTTCGCATTCTCTGCTTCAAACTGAATTCAAATTGGTCAAGTATTGACAAAGTTATTGAGGATTATCGGAAATTCTATGTCACGTGATTATACACCGTGATTACACACTCGGTCACACTATCAAACAACAATAGCAATCTTCCGATGAAATCGTAGCTTATACATGTATATCAGTTAACGGTGCCAGGTGTTTTCTAAAGCCAATGAAAATTTATATCAGATATTTTTATAAATAGTAATGACATTATCAGCAAACGATTGGATAACAAAATCTTTCGGAGACCGTTACTCTCCATTGCCGAGGTCTATTGATTAAACCATCAATCATTCTATCGAAATGGAATGTACATGTAGAGATAATGTGCTCTGTTCATAAGAGAGTACACGGGTGGTAAACTTTGGAACGACCTCCAAAAAGAGGTAGTGAATTTCTGTTCCCATAGCACATACGGGAACTCGCGAGGTCGGTCCAATAGCTAAAAAAGTGTAAACAAAGGTAGGTGTCGGTGGTTCTTTTGATTGTTTTCGAGGTTTCTAGCAAAAAATGGATAAATATGGCAATGCTATGTCGTGTAAAAATGACTTCTCGACGCACACGGCCCAAAACTGCGGTCGAAACCGAAGTAATTTCCGCTGGATCGTTTTTTAAAGTTCGAACACGATATTGCTTTTTCCCAACAGTTTGTCAACAACTGTCACTTTTTTGCATAATTTGTGGTTTTCCGCGAAGAATACAGCCCCGGTACGTTCGTCCTGGGGAAACGAGTACTCTGTATCACATATCCTGTTAAAAACGGCAACGGGGCGCATTATTTGAGAAAATGGTTGAGAAAATTCCAGTAGAGGTCGTTCCAATAAGGTAGAGCTTGTTCCAATTTGAATGAGATCGTTCCCAGTGCTCTCCTATTTTATACAATGAAATAATAACCGTGATATCAGACCAGCCATACTAAGACAAAAACTAATGATGGCGTTTGAAAAATCAGAATTATCGTCATATTAGAGGCGTCGATTCGTCTTGTGTGGTGACTTTGTTTTACATGAAAGTCTGTTTCTGATGTTTCTTAATCTCTACGCATGGATCTCTTGAAATGCACTTTTAGCTCACCTGAGCATGAAGTGCTCGAGATGCACTATTGTGGTCACTTTTTGTCAGTCGTCCATCCGTCTGTCTGTCTGTCCGTCTACACTCTAGCATCCGCAAGCTTTATAAGCCAATCTTAAACAAACTTGGTTAGATTATTGGCCTAATCCAACCAGAATGTACTGAGTGATCTGCCTTTGAATGTCAAAAAGGCTGTTTTTGACTTTGTTTACACTTTAGCATCAATAATATTGATCAATCAAGACAAGACTTGGACAGAAAAGTTGATGATAATAATATCTGGTGCAAGTTTAATTTTCAGTCCGATTGAAAATGCACCTCTGGAGTTATCTGCCCTTGATTTTGACAAAATTGCCATTTTCGACCTTGTTTCCGCTCTAGCATCCACAAATATTTATCAATCAACACATAACTTGGACATAATATTGTTGAACATACGATCTTGTATAGGTAAACTTTTCAGTCTGATTAGAAAGATACATCTTGAGTTATCTGCCCTCGAATTTGACAAAATTGCGATTTTCGACTTTACTTTCACTCTTCAGCATTCACAGTTTCTTTCAATCAAAATTATATCCAAAGAAATAAGATCTTAAGAGAATAAGATATTACTTAAAAGAAAATTTAAGCCTAATCAGAATGCATCTTGAGCTATCTGCTTTTGATTTTGATAAAATTGCCATTTTTGACTTTGTTTTCACTAGTATAGCTACTTCAAATATTTTTCAATTAAAAAAATAAACTTGGACTGAATATTGTTGGTCATAGGACCTTGCATAGGTAAAACTTTCATCCTGATAAGAATGATGCATCTTGAGTTATCTGCGCTCGAATCTGACAAAACTGCAATTTTCGACTTTACTTTCACTCTTCAGCATTCACTGTTTCTCCGAACTCATCCAAGAACTTATGTGACCATCATTATTTTGACCAAGTTTGTTTAAGATTGGCTTATAAAGCTTGCGGATGCTAGAGTGTAGACGGACAGACAGACAGACGGATGGACGACTGACAAAAAATGACCACAATAGTGCATCTCGAGCACTTCGTGCTCAGGTGAGCTAAAAGTGCATTTCAAGAGATCCATGCGTAGAGATTAAGAAACATCAGAAACCGACTTTCATGTAAAACAAAGTCACCACACAAGACGAATCGCGACTCTGATATGACGATAATTCTGATATTTCAAACGCCAGCATTAATTTTTGTCTTAGTTTGGCTGTTGTATAAAACAGGAGAGCACTGGGAACGATCTCATTCAAATTGGAACAAGCTCTACCTTATTGGAACGACCTCTACTGGAATTTTCTCAATCATTTTCTTAAATAATGCGCCCCGTTGCCGTTTTTAACAAGATATGTGATGCAGAGTACTCGTTTCCCCAGGACGAACGTACCGGGGCTGTATTCTTCGCGGAAAACCACAAATTATGCAAAAAGGTGACAGTTGTTGACAAACTGTTGGGAAAAAGCAATATCGTGTTCGAACTTTAAAAAACGATCCAGCGGAAATTACTTCGGTTTCGACCGCAGTTTTGGGCCGTGTGCGTCGAGAAGTCATTTTTACACGACATAGCATTGCCATATTTATCCATTTTTTGCAAGAAACCTCGAAAACAATCAAAAGAACCACCGACACCTACCTTTGTTTACACGTTTTTAGCCATTGGACCGACCTCGCGAGTTCCCGGATGTGCTATGGGAACAGAAATTCACTACCTCTTTTTGGAGGTCGTTCCAAAGTTTACCACCCGTGGAGTAGAGACCGTGAGAATAGACTAGAATCTATTTCATAATGTATAGAGAAAAGTCGTTAATTACTGAACGGTGACCGATCTTTTTCTGGAAGGGGGTGCGTTTTTTACAAGACCCGTCGCTCTTTGGCTTGCTAGGGTCGAGATGAGCTCATAACACCGGGGTGCCAAGCTAATTGATTCAACAGATTCTTGTGAATAAATCGTGAACAAGTGTTCTGTAAAATATGTGTACCCTTTAATAATAGCAATGAAATATTCCCATCTACAGTGTTGGTAATCACGTGATTTAAGTTTGGATTCATCACACGGAAAAATGGCGACTATCGGGTTAAATTGGCAGTAATTCTGAAGGTAAGCGGATATTTCTCGATCTGTAGGCAATGCCATCCAGAAAGTTATACCCCATGTCCTGGCCCACAAAATTTCTGACCTAATGGTACCAAGATATTATCGCAAAGATCCGTACTTTCAGCAAACACTCTGTCACAAAATTTCTATCGACGAGAATCCAAACTAAAAATATGCGAATACTGTTCACGGACGAGTGGTAATTTTGGCGATTTTGAGGTCATGCTATGACTTCTGTGCAAAAATCGGTCTTCAAATAAAATGTAGATAGTCACGGTAACCCAAAATATCCTTGTTATTTACTTACCTCCACCCATCTTGTGAATAATTGAGCATTTTAAAAAAGAATACCTCACACGGACAAAGAAAACTGAATTCAATTCACGGACAATCTTTCGAGATTGGATAGCACTCACGGAGTGGGGCTTGTCACGAACATGAGAATGGTGACAAATTGGAATCTAACCATAAAATACTCACTTTTTGTGTAGCAATGATTTAAAGTATGTCTTTACATACTATGTAATATGTTATAAAGACCAAATTGTGTTTTCCCCGAAAAAGAAACTGTGTTTGACATTGAAAGACACAGAATGGAATTTTCAAGTGATTTCTGTTTCTGGATCCATGTAAAATTCTCTATCTGTCTCTCTGTATCCATCTTTATCAATGATCTGTCTCTCTCCTTTCTGTCTGTCTGTCTCTCTGTGTTCTGTGTCTGTGTCTCTGTGTCTGTCTCTTTTTAATACAAATGAAATAATACATACTTTTTGCTTCAGATCCTTTGCCTACTGTACGAGTAAAGCTGAAGTAGATGACGTAGTTGATGAGTCTGACGAATTCGAATACTGTAAGCCCGAAGGATGCTCTGCTTTAAGACCTATACTATACAAACCAGGTAGGCCTATGTCTAACAAGAGCTTGACTACTCTCCAAAGCCGAGGTCTATTGATTAAACCATCAAATATGACCTCTGCAGTTTTCGGTACGCCAACAGCCTATTTGGTCGTCATAATCTAATTATAGCACATCATTTGAATTATCGAATCAAAATCATTCAGTTTTATCTTGCATGGTCATTACGTATACATTACGTCGCTTCTTTTTTTGAATTATCGAATCAAAATCATTCAGTTTGATCTTGTTTGATTACGTATACATTACGTCGCTTCTATTTTTGGCTGAAGCCGGTAATTTGAAGCGTAAGCCACTGAAAGTTTGTATCATCTTTTTGAATTGTTTTGTTGTGTATAGCCAATGATTGGATACTGAAATCCCGAGATTAGACGTGAAATGACCCCGCGAGAACAGAGCTCATTCAATCGAAATGGAATGTAGAGATAATGCGCTCTGTTCTTAAGAGAGTAGAGCTTGACGAGCCTACTTGCTGTACGTTTCGAACCTGCTGATCATTTAAACGTTTGATAATATGAATTGAGTGCTATACATGTATGTACCTCCTTCAATAACAGAAAAAATAGTTATGAGGAAAGGGATGGGCCATGGCAAATTTGTGGTATTTCACATGAAGTCCTCATTATCGGGAAAAAGGTGTTCTAAAGACAAGCCTTCTAAAGTTAGATTAGTAAATCGGTCTATCCATGCGTGTTTATCCACATTCAGACCAGTAGGAAGCAATTTCATATGGGGGGGGGCTAAAGACCTTGTCCTGAATATGGGGGGGCTAATTTGGCTTTTCCCAAAATTTTGAATGTGAAATTATGAAAATTCGGCATTTTTGGCCATTTTAGCTTAGCCCCCCCCCCCCCCCTAGCCCCCCTGTTCCTACGGGTCTGACATTTAGGCAAAACATAAAACGGCGAAACATGGTGGTCCAGTGTGATAGCCTTTACAGACAACATTATGGTATGATCTGTGTATAGCACAGAAAATATTGCTACAAAAAGGAGAAAATGGAAAATGTTGGATATCTTTTTCTCCTTATTTGTTTCAATGATTTCCTAAACCATTTATGGATACACACACTCGGCGCTGCAAAATGATTTGAATACGGTTGAAATAATTCACCACTATCCGTTCAGATGGATGCATCCAAAGTGTGTCATACATTTCTATCTTTATATTTTCAGAGATTATACGAGGGATGATCCAAAAGTAATGTCACAGTGTCTATAGTTTGGTTATTCGACGTATTCTTGTACAAATAAAGACTTATCATTCAAACTTATCCTATTGGAAACATGCTTTTCTGAATTATTTGAATATTGTTTATATAGCCGAGAAAATAAAATGCCAAAAAGAATCCATGTCATGCATAAGCGCCGCACGCCCTAGACTATTGTTTTGAAGATCAATATTACTTTATGTTCTGTCATTAAATAAAAGAAGAATCAAGACAATTAAGCTGATATTAAAATGCCGCTATGTCATGATATTTCTAAGCAATTTTAGAACGTTTCAATAAAATCGGTGCGTTTAAATACCAAATGAGTCTTATTGAATTCATCACTCACATTCGGGATAATGGCAGAATCGGATAAATGCCCACAACGTGCAATTCTGAATTTTGCTAAAGGCTTGCAAAATAGCCGATTGAAGCAACAGAAACAACAAATTCAACCTAAAAGGACGGACATTTCATGATAGAGACGTCTACCGTTAGTGAAAGCTTTTTTGAGAGTGAATATGAGTCGTTTGAAGATCAAAACGAGCCGGAAGACATGTGGAGCTAGGGAATAACGCTAACGTCTATGTTACTTTGCGCTATTTCTGCATCTTAAGCTGAATTTAAGAAGAATGTATCATGTTGACCTAAACCAACTGAGAACAAATTGATTCAAGCAATGTATTCAAAGAATTGCTGAAAATGCATTTATGAAGCGGATCGAACGCCACGAATGTTGCATTAATTAAACACAGAGGGCGATATTTTGAGGAGTACGAATGACGTCATGGCCCGCAATGACTTCGTGTGTTGTGCGGCGCTGGACACCGATGCGCTATGTAAAAATGTAGTTTATTTTTGTAATTTTACACGAAACTTTATGAAAATTCGTGCATGTATTAAACGAATGTTAATCTTTCGGCATCTAAAGTTGCATGAGGATACGTTCATAAAATCACCGAAAACAACGTTGGTGACATTACTTTTGGATCATCCCTCGTACATGTTTTTGACAGAGCTGACAGGAAAAAGCTGGTAGGACGACGGTTTACACGCAACGAAATGCTGTCATGAAAGGCACTCTTCTTGTCAGATACCGGTATAACAAGGCGCGACCAACTATGTCCAAAATGCTGACTTCGGATAGGATAGGTATTCCTGAATCTAAATCAACGTATATTGACTGTGCTTAATAGACACTTTGATGCTGTGTCATATACCTTACCATTTTACTTTGGACAGACTTCTAGGGCATGTGCAAATTTAGACTTGTTATCGTCTCTTATACTATGTCAAGTTTTTTAAACACAAAGCAGGTCTATTATCTGGGCGATAATCATTCCAAAGACGCGCTTTGGCTGAAAGACTTTCGAATGTAAACTGGTACGGTATGAAAGGCGACTTAAAATGTTTCATTCTCTGTCCTTCAAAGAATCTTTATCGTGATTTTCCTTCCTTCATTCCTTCATTATAAAAGTTAAAGGGACCCATGCTAGGTTGACGAACATAAAAACAGGTAAAACATAAATCGGTAGATTAAATCTGTCCAAGGAAAATTTATTTGTCCAATGAAAATTCAATTGAAGTTCATAATAAATTATGGCCATTTAAAATGAAGTCGTTGTCTGACTTTATCTACCCTCACTTTCTTTTTATAGTAACGTAAATATGAAATGGACCATAATAGATAGTGAAAAACAGCACTAAAATTTTAATGCAATGTTGCCTGTCCACATGTTGATCTCATGCATGAAATATCAAGTATGGGCTCCTTTAAAGTGAACAAAATGCGTCATTTATTTTTTAAAAGATTTATTAATTCCAATTTGTTAAAATAAGGAATAAACATAAAAACACAAACCAAGAAACAATACTGAAATAAAATGGTAAATCACATTATACAGAATCGCAGATTGTTTTGCATCCGATATCACATATCTATTTTACAGCCAACCTGCGAAGTCTACCATTACATGTAATGCCAATAAATTGCATCCATTTCATAGGATTCAGTCGGTCATTTCGTGAAATTGGAAATATTTGTTTGTTATTATGAACACGGACGATGAATAGTCCATTTATTGCTGCTGATCGTGGTGGTCAAGCACTTTTAAATTGAGAAGCAAAATGTTTATACTTAGTTGTAAACACAATTTATTGTTGTTTTGATATACATGTGCATCATTTCATAAGGGATGCATTATCATTCCATTGGTGCTAATAACCAAATACATGTATAACCTTAACAAAGAGACCTTGTTATGACGTCCGTAGCAGTGGAAAAATATTAAGGCAAAAGAAAAAATAACCGATATAAACAGAATGATATGTATCTTTTTCTCTTATTATAATACGTGCCATAATTGTAATATACGCAATGTACGAGTGAGATTAATATTGTTTTGTTGTCTACAACTCCTGTCAATGAAGGCTTGTCGAAATTTTGTCATTTTGAAAGGGTGAAAATTTTTTTTTTTATTCCTATAAGGTTTGTAGTTTATGGAACTTTCATTCTTTAAAATTATCAAGTTCCGAAACGACTTATTTCATATATTTATTATTAAAACAAGGTTTCTGTATACATTGCGGACAAATGAAGAAAAATGATGAATATCACAGTTGACTCATTTCTCCCAATGTAATACAATGTATTGTTCTATTTTCAGTTAAAGTGATATTTTTAATTTGCACTGATTGTAAAAGTGATATGCAAAGATCTGTTTACGAAATAAAAAAAGACATTTAACCCGATTGAATCCAGATCTTTGAAATTTCTTCACTTTTCCCAAGCCAAAGCATTTTTTTGAAAAGTTATTGTCATTTGTAAAGTGGCACATTAGAAATTTTGACAAGTATATTTGAAGGGAAAGACGACATTAGCTGCTTGGAAACTTCACAGCTGATGATCCTCTCTACTTTCGAATTCTGAACATTATAGCAGTAACTATATTCAGTTATTCAAATAGCATACTTCCAAAAACATTCCCTTGACTTCTTATTAAAAAGAAAACATAAATATTGATTTCGATTTAAAAAATGACTAGAATCCTTTTCCCAAACGACAAATTCTTGTGTGGTCCAATTTACTATACTTCGTCTTTCTTTGGTCTTCGTTTCTACACTCAACTTAGTATCAGAAAAGTTAACCAGTCTAAAATGGGATAAAAGAACGTAAAAATGAGACGTTATAAAATGCAGCATGAAAGAGTATAATGAGCTATGAAAAACGACGACAATGAATTGTGTGCTAAAAACTGAATTTACTGTTGTGTATCGTTAAACCGTCGGTATTTTTATAAAATCACGTAACCCCTTACGAGATTTTATATTAACACCTGCAGAAATACTATTTTTTGCCGAAATTACATCAAGGTACTCTGGATAAAATCGTTCCCTATTCCAAAAGAAATTTTCTCAACAGAATATTTTACATGGCCGAACAAATTACAATGTAAATACACATCTAAACCCTTTTTAAACAGCACCTGGTTTTGACGTCCTTTCCAGAGATGAAATTGGAAAATATTGGGACAAAAACGGAAAATACTGATAACAAGTATACTCTCATTGTGCCCAAATATCTCCCTTTCTGTATCGTATTCTGATCATGCTCTCATTAATTGGCATCTTTCGTCTGCAGCAGCTTTTGAATCGGACAACCCAAAAATATTGCTGTGGGTGCGTACATGTTTACCGTAACAATGTTTCTTAATAGACAAGTTTCCACTAAGACTCTCACACACAACAGCCACCGGAAGTCGTCCTTTGAGACAAAAGGCGAAATTCATCCCTATTCACTGCCTTTATCCATACTCTACACTTGCGTTGATCTTGTGGAAATCGGAAAAAGTGAAGATTCTCCTTACTTCCGTCATTTATCTTTTTTTTCCGATTCTTGCATTGATAAACGATGCAGTTTAAAACCATTTCGATTCCCTATAGATCTAACACAGTTAATTTCCCATAAACCCATTGTTTGTCACTGGATGTTAATCCGAGTCTTCTCTGATGAAAATTCGCTCTTTTATATTTGGATGTCGCTGTTTACATCGGAGCGCTGTCCCATTAAAAACAAATGAAAATTCCGACACAATTTATGTCGCTGTGTCAGACTTTTTTTTTGTTTTTGATTGGGACAGCGCTCCGATGTAAATAGCGACATCCTAATATCAACAAGCGAATTTTCATCAGAGAAGACTCGAATTACCGGAAGTGTTCTGCGGGTACAGTCTATCAAAACGATAATGGAAAGGAGTCTATTGTGTTTCGCTAGGCCCGACCTGTATCGATAGGCCTTCCCACACAGGCAAATGTGTCTTTTCGCTCCTTCGTGATCTTGGAAGTCTTGTTTCGTTGCAAATGACTTATCGCAGGTATGGCATACAAAAGGACATTCAGCGTGCACCCTGCGTAAATGTGCTGATAAATCTGCCATCGTTGCAAACTTGTTTCCGCATGTCTCACATGTATAGCGTTTAGCAGTTGGACTGTGAACATTGCACCTGAAAGTAAAGATACAGTGTTATCTCACACGCTGAAAGGTACAACCAAGAAAGTTCAAAAATGCAATATATGAGACATTTTAAGACCTTTTCGTGGTCAAACTGTTTTCGAATTTGTGAAAAAACATACTCATTGCCAAACATTAACTTATAGTGACACGTTTCAGACTTCTAAGATTTTCCCTTTCAAATTTACAGGTCGCAGATGCTAAAGCTATTATCAAAACAAGACTTGTCCTTCTCTAACAAATTACAAATAATTCGGAAAGGTATTGAAGGAAAGTGAAAAATGCTGACAATCGTCGTTTTATCATTTGCCTTTAATATTATTCAATGTCCTATTTTTACACCGTTTTGTCTTAAACATCTCCTTTTTCGGAGAGAAGACAATTGGATCTTTATAACATATTACATAGTATGTTAAGACACACTTTAAATCATTGCTACACAAAAAGTGAGTATTTTATGGTTAGATTCCAATTTGTCACCATTCTCATGTTCGTGACAAGCCCCACTCCGTGAGTGCTATCCAATCTCGAAAGATTGTCCGTGAATTGAATTCAATTTTCCTTGTCCGTGTGAGGTATTCTTTTTTAAAATGCTCAATTATTCACAAGTTGGGTGGAGGTAAGTAAATAACAAGGATATTTTGGGTTACCGAGACTATCTGCATTTGATTTGAAGACCGATTTTTGCACAGAAGTCATAGCATGACCTCAAAATCGCCAAAATTACCACTCGTCCGTGAACAGTATTCGCATATTTTTAGTTTGGATTCTCGTCGGTAGAAATTTTGTGACAGAGTGTTTGCTGAAAGTACGGATCTTTGCGATAATATCTTGGTACCATTAGGTCAGAAAATTTGTGGGCCAGGACATGGGGTATAACTTTCTGGATGGCATTGCCTACAGATCGAGAAATATCCACTTACCTTCAGAATTACTGCCAATTTAACCCGATAGTCGCCATTTTTCCGTGTGATGAATCCAAACTTAAATCACGTGATTACCAACACTGATCTAGATCGATAGTTCTAGACATATATACATGTACATTCAATCTTGATCACGCTCTACCTGAATTTATCTCACAATTCATAAAGATTTCAGTATCAGATGATTTCAGTCAGACAAATATGAATATAAGCACCACAAGTTGTCGTAGACGCATAACTAAAAGAGGCAATTGAATGGTAATACAATATTTTAATTGAGAACATCAGTTTTCAATCAGTCATGCCCTGTGTCTACATATCCATAGATCTAGGTATGTACGAGAGGGGGTTTTGACTTTTCAAAATGCAAAATATTCTTAATAGCAATTAATTTTGTGCTAAACATATACTGTGATTAATGTTGGGGTTTAACAAAAATAAACCCGCGGTGTTGTCATAAAACTTGTAAGTACGTCTTGAAGAAATCTATTTGTTTCCAGTAAGGAGGTGTTACAGAAACACTTACGAAATACTGTTGTTTGTCCGAAATTACGTCTCTGCTTACAGGATGAAATCGTTCCCTATTGTCCTCATACCTCATGTTGATGGTACACATTGAAATCGTTTCTTCGAGACGATTCAAATGAGTGCTCACAAGATAGGGGGTTGATTCCAAATAAAACATTTAGAATGTATGTTTTTCGTCATCTTATGTTTTACCGTGGCATGTCGTTATTTAATCACGGTTCTGAGTTAGCCGGAACATTAGATAACCTGCGAGGACGACAGCTTGAATAGATCATTCATTGTGAAGCCTAACTCAGAACCGTAGTTAAATAACGATAGATAAAGGATGTCTTCTACATTACAGGAATACATTCCGATCGGTGTCGACACATACATGACCATACAGAGAGTTTCCGAAAGTTACAAAATACAGGCCCCGGTTTCTCGAAAAAACTTAAGTAGGTTCTCATGCTCAAATCTGAGCACCGTGCTCAAATCGCACGAAATCCACGTGAACTTCAATCGAATACCCTTCAACGTTGGAGAGTATCC
Source organism: Fragum sueziense (assembly GCA_963680895.1). Classification (NCBI taxonomy): domain Eukaryota; kingdom Metazoa; phylum Mollusca; class Bivalvia; order Cardiida; family Cardiidae; genus Fragum; species Fragum sueziense. The sequence continues at coordinate 15,513,934 of OY804606.1, forward strand.
CTTTGAAGTTGAGCATGTTCTCATGAGAATATACTTAAGTTTTTTTTTCGAGAAACCGGGGCCAGGTCTCAATCTAGATCCGTCAATTACCTGTATGTTTCTACATTGCAGGAGTACATACCGACTGGTGTCGATACCTACACGACCACACACGAAGTCTCAGAAACTTACAAAATACAGGTCTCACTCTGGGATACCTCAGGTAAATACCATTATAGTCGCTTTTCAGAAAAAAAACTCGTTACAACAGCTTTTAAAACCCTTTTCGAAATGGTAAAATTACAGTGGTTAAATTAGCCATGTTTCAGGCACTGATTATGGGATTATGTCTCTTGAAAAATCAAAAGAGACAAACATTCAGAGATAAATAAGCATTAACTTTCCTTGATTTAAATTATGCAGGAGTTGTTAATTAGATCAAATGAACTTAATTTTTATGTACTGTATCTATAATTTATTTTGCATTTTTATATTTCTTGATACAAATTATACTCAGTTCCAAAAGAAAGTGTGCACTTTTAAATTTTAAATATCTCGAAAAGTATGCCGTCTACCGCAAGGAAATTTTGTGCGACACATTTCAAGACTATTGACTAACGATATATTGATGAAGAAATCACATAGAACGCACGAATATTCTGCTTGATTGCGATTTTGCATTTTTAGTGTTTTACGCATGCCTCACGTGCTGGATGAGTTATCGATCAGAAATTACACTCGCTGCACTCCTTTTGACATATCGTAGCATAAAATCACATGTTTATTACATTTGTACATAGTGCATTAGCGTGAAACGAATTACAATTAACGTTGGTGAGCAAGACCGAACCTGGTGAAAACAAAAACCTTCCGAACATTTGATTTTTTACAGCATTTATGTTCTAATAGCAATTGGTCATTTGTGTGGCATCTTGAAGGCAAACAAATTCGCTGTAGAACATTATTCTATCGACATCTGTTTTGATCCCAATTTTCTTTAAGGTCTAATCTGAAGTATGATATCACGTTCACTCCCTAAATTGCCATTAACCTTGTAAAAATTAAGGTAAATGTAAAACGCAAAAGTGCACACTTTCTTTTGGAACTGAGTATATAATATTTTAACATACCGATACCATTCTAGTCAGTATCAAGTACAAGTCTGACATATTGGTCATTTGTGAGCCAGGTAGCCTCTATAATTTATTGTGGGGGTATTTTTGTTCCCTAGACTGTATGGTCAAATTTGAAAGCTGTTGAAAACAACCAAGTTGGTGTTGATGAAAATTGATGTGTGTATAATAAAATAAAGAAAATATTGAGTCAAAAGGAGAAAATGATGATAAGCAGCATTTTCTTCTTTTGTCTCAATGGTTTCTGAAGCATTTTCATAGGGACGTCAAAAGCAGGTCTTATTTTGGGAAATGATTAAAAAAACTATAGTTATGAGGTTTGTGATGAAAAGTTCTAGATAGATATTAAAGACTGAGTGATTTATCTTCCTTCGTAACCATTGTCCAATGTATTCCTGTTAGAATCTCACACTTGCCCAAATGGCACAATTTAGACTGGTCTAATACTTGAAAGATGCTGTTGATGATAAGATGTCTGTTGATAAAGATGTGACTTTTTTTGCAAAATAGTCAACCATTTTATTTTGCTTTCAAAAGGCGTCAATTTTTAGGAAAGGCATTGCCCATGTACCAATCATCAACATTCGACGAGTTTTAAGAAATTTTCACAGATACGAAAGGTAATTCCTGTTTGGCGCTCATATTAGAAATTGCTTTGAAAACTTTTAGAAAAATGGCGAAAAGAAGAAATGCTGATCTTACGTTTCAAAAATACAATCTGTTTGCTTTGCAGGAAAAGAAGAATACAGTCGCGTACGGCCAATATCATACGCCGATGCTGACATTATACTGCTATGTTTCTCTATTGCCGACCCAGAGTCATTGAGTAATGTAGTCACAAAGGTAAAATATTCATTAAAGCATTACCAAATAGCATAATTTAAGACGTGAACAAATTCGAAGATGGTGCAGATGACAATTTAAATACAAACATACATTTGTCTGTCTAGCTGGGTAGAAAACATTATGCTGAATGAACATATCTTAAAATAGGGGAAAAAGCTAGATCAAGAAAATTACCCAAGAATTATTCGTTCCAACCCTAAGAATTCTGCAGAATCCGCGCAAACTGACTATGGTCGATACTTATTACAGTCCATAGAAGGTCCTTATTGGTGCGACAGGTCACGATTTTATTTACCCCTGAGTATATTCGTGCCTTTGCTCGGAAAGAAAGATGTAATTTTTGCTGGCATATTGTTACTATGAATAGTTACTCATTCACATATATAATGGACATCACTATCTTTAGATCTGTGACCATTTTGAATGTATATGCAAATGAGTAACTATTAATAGCAACAACATGGCGGCGATTACGTCAAAAAGACGCATATACTGCTTTTATTTTCAGTGGTATCCAGAAATACGAGAAAACTGTATCAGCCAGCCTATCATACTGGTTGGGTGTCAGAAAGATCACAGGGAAGGGAGAAAATCGAGGAAAAAATCCAGTGGCCTAGTCACATATGAACAGGTGATGTGTTGAAGAAAAGCAATGAATAGGGAACGATTTTATCTGATTAACCGTGACGTAATTTCGGACAAACAATTCCGTAGATGTTGCTATAAGATCTCGTAACTACGGATTGATTCGATCCGTAGTTATGAGATTTTATAATAAAGCCGTAGATTTATCAAAACCTTATGAGAAAAGCATTCTACGTTCAGCACAAAATTCATTGTATCGTAACTTTTACTCTAGAAGAATTGAACCCTATTGATATATATGTCTCCTCTTTATCAGTATGAAAATACAGCGGTTGGTTTTGCTACGCATTTAACTTTTTCAAGTAACTAATTTTGAATACCTGAGACGAAATATTTTTGAAATTATGTAGAAAAGGAGAAAAAACGCTGCTCAATATCTTTTTCTCAATTCCCATAATCATTTAATGCTTTGAAATGCAAATTATATTAATCAAGTTTTCGTTTGTTTATTTGTTGTTGTTTTTTGTAATTATTTGTTTGCTTATTTGTTGTTTATTTTTATTTATTTATTTTTTTTTTTTAATTTTATTTCAATTCTGTGTCATCTTTTAATTTGGGACCATCTTAATTTTAGGGGAGGAGGGGGGTGTAATGCGCGTTGCTACTGGCTATTTCGGGACCCATTACCAAACGACAAAATTTTAGGGTGATGAAAATTGAAAGATCCTGCAGATGACAATTTCAAGTGAATGGAATTTTTAGGTCTTTTTGGACGGAAAACATTGTGGAAAATGAAGAAATTGCTTGTCACAAGCAATTTCTTCATTTTCCACGATGTTTCCGATGGCCATTTTTTTAGGGGAGTCAAAAAGAGTCATTGATTGGTAATGGGTTTATAGCGAATTATTATGTGCTGATTGTATAGAATGCTCGTATAAATATTGTTAGGCCTAAAAAAGGTTGTTTGTTTCCTCTAACCCGACCTACCCTAACTTTTATCGCCGACTCTAGACTTTTTGGTGTTCTTCGTCGATTTTGAGGCAATTTCCAGTCCATTCATTCCTTTTCGGTAAAAAAAAATCCTGAAGATAAATAATCACTAAAGGTGATAAAATACCCCACCACTACATTTGTCTGGACAAGAACTTTTGTCAACAAAGGGCAATAACTCTAAAACTATGAGCAACAGAGCAACGGTTCTTTTTCATTGCACCTCTCCATAATGCGATCTATCCACCTGTGTTCAGTTTCATGATTCTACCTTTAACAGTTTTCGAGATATGGTCCAGTCAAGATTTGTACACGGACGGGCGGACGGACAAACAAACGGACGGACTTACAGACGGACACACCGGCTGATTCCAGTATACCACATAAAACTTTCGTTTTGCGAGGGCTTTAAAGGTTATCAAAAAAGTTTTGCCTTCCTACTCTTTTTTAAGGGGTGTTAGTGGAAACAAACTATTTTACGCCTTATTATGGCGGTGCCATAGTAACAATTTTGTCCTACGATCTATAAAATAAAGATTCTAATTTTTGCAGGGTGTGAGAACAGCAAAGACCATAGACGCCGTTTTGTACACAGAAATCTCTGCGAAATCGTCGCAGAAAAGCGTAAAAGACGCTATAGAAATGGCGGCCATGTCTACGGCCGAGTGTAAAGCGGAAAGACAATTTTCTACCTTCCGGCGCCGGAGATCCTTCCGGCGGCGCAGACTCAGTGACATCAGTGATGCACGGCGCATGCTCAGAAGTGAAATGGCGAAAAGTTGCGTCGTCATGTGATCATTATTAAAGTGTTTTCGTCCAAGGGAGATAAATCGTCGATTATTGATAGTGTTTTATCATCAAAGTTACCGAAATTTTCTTCATTCTTTGACTCGAGATATCGTCGGTAAAACAATCTAAGCTTTTTAAGCTTTCTAATATAACGTTACCTGCGATATAGACCTTTTTAACCATATTGCCAATAGAAATATAGCACATGATAGCATTTATATATTAATCAGTTTAAACATTTCACAAACAAATCCCGGTATTTAACGTCTCTAATATGGAAACGGTTGGTAAAACTATTTAGGCAAAAGAAAAAATGCTGATAATCAGCATTTTCTTCTTCTGCCTCAACATTTTCTGTACTGTAGTGTACACAAATACTTCCTTTATCACCATCAATCTTGTTGTCTGCACAACCTATCTGATTCTGTCAATCTTATTTTTGCCATTTGGGAAAGGATTAACATAGATCTTGTTTGCAGAATCAATCGAAGAGTAAGTTGGAGAATTGGGGTAGAATTTGTCGTTGGGTACGTCCTTAGTAGAAATTGTTTGTAAAATTATTGAGGGAAATGAAAAAAAAAATCTGAAAATCTACAATTTCACCTTCTCCCTCGATATCTTTTGTTACAACATACCGATTTCTACTGCAGATATCGATTATTTTGTTGTGTAACTCTCTTTCAAATTGGCCATCCCTATTTTTGTTGCTTGGGAGGGGGCTTAAGTAAAGTGGTATTGCCGTCTGCGACTTATTTGAATCTGTCCAAAATGTTTTATCTTTTAGGATAATGTTAATTCTGACTTTTCCAGTTTAAAATTTGCTGCAGACGACACAATAGAAGACAATGAAACCATGCCCTGTCGATGAAAGAGCACAGAAGAAAGAGGAAAATTCCTATTATCAACATTTTCTTTCTATTTGATCAACATTTTCCAAATTATTTTATTTAATAACATCAAAACAAGATTATATTATTGGGGGAATGGGTTGATCAATTCCAGCCGATTCTGGTTGCACAACATAAACCTATTAACCTATGTCGCGACTTATTTCGTCACTGTTATTGCAAAACCTCGTAACTACAGCTTTGTTAAAGTTGTAGTTACGAGATTTTGCAATAATATCCAACGATATAACAATGGCAGTTGACCCTTTGCCAAAAGACAATATTTTAGACTTTTCCAATTTGAAAGTTGCTGTAGATCACAAAATGGATGTTTATAAAGATTTGAGATGTATGAAATATAGCACAGAAAACATTCTGGCAAAAAGGAGAAACTGTTGATTATCAGCACTTTCTCATTTGGTTTCAATTATTTCCTTAATTTTTCTTCAAAGGGACAACAAAACCAGATCTTGTATGGAAAAGCCTAAAAAAGGTTAATCCCCAATTCAGTCATTCTTTTGTAGTTTTTAATCCGATAATAAAAACGAAATATCAACTCTCCGTATTAACCTTTTGCTCTCTTGTTCTAATTAAATAAGCTCTTTAATCATTACAAGAAAAGGATAAAATGGAGAAAACTAAGACATGTTGTTTCGATCATCGAATATAGATTATTTAATAAATGTATTATGCCAATAGAAAATGATGATCGCCTTAGTTCACCAATAAATGACTAAAAACGGATTGTTGAGTTTTTTTTCTAGTTTCTTCTAAAACAAGTTCATGATCAATTGTAATAGAAAATAAAGAGTTAATACATTAATAATATTACCATATTTAACCCTTTCCCAAACAAGGCATTGTTTTGACACCCATAAAAGAGTCAATTTTGGAAAACGTTGATGGAAAAGAAGAAATAGCTGATAATCAGCGATTTCTTCTGTTCCATCAATATTTTCCAAGCAATATCATGCAAACGTTTTTTCTTTTGATGCCAATTATTTTATCGTATGCAACTCCTTTCAAATGGGCACATACTGTATTTTCTGCTGTTTAGGAAAGGATTAACGAAGAATTAGCGTGAGTAGTTGTATATGGAACAAGTAGGCCCTGTGGATATGGAATAATTATCAAAATTTGTAGAATAAATATTCGGTACTTGTGAAATGTGATAATACTTACGTGTGAAAATAGATCATTCTCTACGATTGTATGAAAATCATTTGGGACGGTGTGGATGTGATTCAAACGGTACTATCTTTTAAAGAGACATTTCACATTTATTTTTTCATAAATTTCACTTTTATTTTAACTGAAAGAGCAAACAACAACTTCAAAAAACTGATAGCATTTCTACACATTAGAATTATCAACTTTTGCATCAAGACATACTTTTAAAAAATGATATTGGAATGTTATGGCCCTTTAACCGTTTCCTAAAGGGCTCATTCTAGGGTTCTTCATGACAAATTGGATCTTAATGAAAATTGAATTTTTGTGTACATTTCTACCACGAACATATTTATATAAAGCAGGTCATTGACATCCGTTTCCGTTTCTTCATTGTTATCACAAGCATTTTCTTTTAGGGAGGCCATAACCAGGCCCCGGTTTCTCGAAAAAACTTAAGTACGTTCTCATGAGAACATGCTCAACTTCAAAGGAATACTCTCCAACGTTGAAAGGTATTCGAATGAAGTTCACGTGGATTTCGTTCGATTTGAGCACTATGCTCAGATTTGAGCATGAGAACGTACTTATGTATTTTCGAGAAACCGGAGCCTGGCCCCGGTTTCTCGAAAAAAAAAACTAAAGTATATGCTCATGAGAACATGCTCAACTTCAAAGGATTACTCTCCAACGTTGAAGGGTATTCGATTGAAGTTCACGTGGATTTTGCGCGATTTGAGCACGGTGCTCAGATTTGAGCATGAAAACGTACTTTAGTTTTTTCGAGAAACCAGGGCCAGGTCTAGTTTGTAATTTAAAGGATTGTACATAGAAATTTATATAAAAGATTAAGTTTTGGTCAAACGTAATGCACACATTTTCTATTTTTCGTGAATTCCTGGCATTTCTGACACCAGTACTACCATGATACCCAATCCGAGCCCCTATTTGGTCTCTCAGATGACTCATATCTATTGACGAGATACAAAATGAAATGTTCAATGTTAGAAATGATATCATATTGGTCAAGCCGGCGACGTCTGAATGCTACACATTCTATCAATCATTTTCTCAGAATACGTGGAAGATCAAGGGTGTATGCTTATTTTTGCATAAGGAGCATACAAAACGAAAACTTCTCTCAAATACGGAGGGAATATGTTTCGTATTGGATCGAACTATTTCATAGTTAGGAATAAGTATGCAAAAGTTTAACCCGTTACCAAACAACAAAAATTAGACTAATCCAAATTCAAAGATGTTGCAGACGAAAATATCAAGTAAATGAAATTTTACATTCTTTCTCTTTTTGGGTAGAAAACAGTGTGGGAAATGAAGAAATTGCTTGTCACAAGCAATTTCTTCATTTTTCACAATGTTTTCCAAAGCCGTTTTCTTATAGCGAGATAAAAAGAGACATTGTGTGGTAATGGGTTAAAGATGTTCGTTTTGTTCGTAAACTATTCAACATAAAAGTGCACATTTTCATTTGGAATCGAGTACATGTAGCCTACTATAGTACGAATAAACACAGAATTTAGATCGTTTTTCTGGTCGATAATTCTTTTGGAAAATTACAAGGAGTTTTTAATAAAGTCATACATCTGATTTGATTTATTTAGGCTTCATGCCTTTTTCAAAAGCTATGGTCATATCGCTGCGGCTGGAGCACCTAACCGTGGATTCTTGGTATTTCTCTCACCAGTACCCCTGCAATATCCAAACCGAACCTCCAACTGCTCTCTACAAATGATTTAACATCCATTGGTGAGAGACAGATGACTTTGTCAAATGTCAGAATGGATACTAGCCGAACTAGCGACCCCTGGATTGAGAGACTCCGACGTTGTCACCGACTAAGCTATCGGGGCTCGGGCCATTCATCTGAGGAAAAAGCTCAGTAAGGCGGGGTAAATGCAACAAACGGCTTGAAAATTGACTCATAGATAACAAAGTTATTGCACCATTTCTTACCTGAAGCGTGGCTGATTTGGCCGTACTCATAATTATTTTGTTTTCTGGTCGGTTGGTATCCATTGTTGGGAAAAGTAAAAGTATTCCACAAATAATTCATAGAAATGAACTCAGTAAGGCAGGGCATATGCAACATATCTTTTCACTAGAATCTAAACTACTAGTATTTGGCCGTAGTTGCTATCCATCCCATGATGCACAATTTCAACCATGATTGTCACGGTGGTGATTATGTATTTTTTGGATAGGTAACATTTACGGCCAAATTAAATCATGCAGGTTTTTTCCTTTGTGAAACATACAGCAAAAAGACAAGCGTTAACCGTTCTAAGGTAAAACAACAAAATGAGATAAACTACTTCTAAGACAGTTTGCTTAGTGGAAGAGACGGGGCCATTGTAGGGAGTAGTGTGAAGTTGTGAACTGACAGGTCTAGGAAATGTGCACGATATTCCGAACGTAAGTACATTTATAGCTTCTAAACTGTTTGAACCAAGATCTGGAAAAAGGAGTGGAACCCTTATGGCATCCTAGAACAACATGAATCCAGATCAGCCTGTGCATACGCACAGTCTGATCAGGATGCATGCTGTCCTCAAATAGCTTCTTCATTATCCGATTTGTAGCAACTGTAAGGGAGTAGCATGGATTCTGATCAGACAGCTCGTAGGCACATGCTGATCTTGAAACATGGCCGTCTCAAATGCTACAAGGGACTTTTTCCAGATCCCTGCTCATTTACACTGTGAACAAACATAACTTTATGTGACCTGTCACGATAAAAGGGACCTTGTCAGATAGAATACCCGTTATGTGGCCATTTTGAGATTCATAAAACATCGTATTTTTTTCGAGCGACGTCGTTACGTATACCAACTTATTCGGTGTGGTCGTAAACTTTCAACCACCGAATGTTTTCGACGTCGCCCGAATAATTCCAACATAGACTACCTTGATCAAATTGATCAGACTAGACTGAGGTCTAGCAAATGACATATATGTATTTGGGAATTACCATATAGGTAAGTAAGATGGAGAAAACATTCTAGGCTCAGAAAATCATATCGAAATAAAAAGGACTGCTCAGAATGACGAGGGTTGATACTTTTCACAATTCCCATTAGGTACCTTTTAGCGTAATGGGTCACAGTTTTAAAAGGGTGTCATTTAAAGCACAGTTTAATCCTTTCCCAAACAAGGAAATTTTACAGTTTTTTCAACTGCAAAAGACAACAAAAAATTGAGTTTTAAAAAACCATATTCCAGTACATAATTGCACAAGAAATATTTAGGCTAAAGGAGAAAGCGTTGGTCTTCATTATTTTCTTCTTTGGCCTCAATGTTTGCAAATCATTTTCTTTTAGGTATTTTACTTGGCCTCAAAGAATATGAGCCAGTATCTGAAAACTCCATTTCACACCGTTCATCCAGATACAAAATACACGGAATGGTCTTCCAAACGCGGATGTAAACAATTTTAATTTGAACGGCGGGAAAAAAGAGTGAGTATTTATTATCTTTAATTACAACGAATATCGGCTGAGTTGATTTTTGTGTTACATACGACGAAAACGTACATAACTTTGCCAATGTTTACCTAAAATCCTGTCTCATAAAATCTGTTAGTAAGAGAAATATATGCTACTGAATCTGACTTTGATGCACGAAAAGAGAAAAATCTTGGTAAGAATGTCTGTAAATCATTATTAAAGCACATAATTATTGTCAAATTGATGTTTCACGGAGGATCGGGGATCGCTTCAAGTGTTTTCTTTACAAGAACCCATAAAAAAGTACAGAAAAAGAACAAGAACTATTTGAAATTGGGTACTGTCAGTTGCTATGGTGCAACATACCACGGTGCAAATTCTCCAGCAGGTAAAACAAACTCGGACCCATCGATACAACCGACACGGATAATAAAAAGCAAATTCCTGTCTTTTTTTAAGGAAAATTGGCTGTATCCTTGTTAAAACCAATTTAATATCGTTTAGAGTCAATAGATGTTTGGTTTAAGACCAATTATGGCTTATTTTGGCTTACTAAAACTAAAAGGCTTGTGGATGAGCACTTTCGACGGTAAAGACATTAGTAAACCATGTTTACATGTTTTATAAAGAGAAAGGCGAATATCAGCTGCATATTAACAGATAAATTGTCCGTGTCTTTGTTTTCATTCTTTAAATTCTAGGATTAAAACCCTCATTATCATCTTGTTTCATTGCAGTTTGATAGTGAGCTCCAAAAGGTTTTCATCTTCGATATTCAAACACCAACTCTATTACGCATGTCTGTCAATTATTACATGTAAACATACGGTATATGGGTGCATTTCTTTCATGAAGATATTGCCAAGAATATTTGTCATGAATGTCTCTCTTACTCTTTAGTGTGGGTTGAAGTGAAAGTCTTTATGAAAGGCCTTCTACGACAGCATGTAAAACAAACTACATAGGCGTAGGAAGAGGGGTGCCAGGTGGGGGCCTGGCCCCCCTAGTAATTAAGAAAAGGGGTCTGTCCCCCTATGGCCCCATAATACACCCATGTTTCCATTTACATGAATGTTTGCCCCCCCCCCTATATCATAAACCTTCCTACGCCACTGAACTATGAATAGAAATGAACATAAATTGCGTAGATTCAAGAACTAGTTACCATGCCTCTGGAAGACTTTGGTTGTGAAAATAAGGACTTACATTGACTGTTGATCCTGCACGCAAAAATAACAAAAACTAATACAGTGCTGTCCGGCAAGTCTGCGCACTTGAGAAACAAGATCGAATTCGCCCTTGAAAATATAATTGTAAGCTCACCAATGACAAGCATAAATCAAATTAGTATCTGTTTAAACATGTCAATCGAAAATTTCTGCAAATTTCCCCCAAAACAACTGATATAGCAAGCGTTAAATCCAAAAAAATTAATTCGAAAGTGCTTCGTAAACAATTATGATAAGCTTTTAATTAATCGTGAACGGTGACTGATCATTTAGGTTAAACTTCATATTTAAAGTTTCTGATCAAGTAGATCTTTCTTCTTCTTTTTTATTCAAATTTACGTCCCTTTTAAGATTATTTCAACCCGAATGAGACGGGACAGTCAGTAGGTGGTGAGAAAGCAGGAGAACCCCAAGAAAAATCACCTGGTACACCCGCAAGCAGAACTTGGCTTCTCTCATATGTGCCCCGTATAGGTCTCAAACACACACAAGACACAACGGTAACATGATCAAGTGATTGAGGACGGTAATGAAATATCAGCGCTCTGAACTACTTCTTTAGGAAGGCTTTTGTATCTGGAATAAATAGAACAAAGATCATTCGAAAACACAGTGTGGTACATAAGATAAAATTCTTAAGCGTGTGATGCAAAGAAAATAACCGAATATAAAAGTCAACGGGATGCGGTTATAGCACGTTTACTTTAGAAAAATCAAGCATTTGTCATCGTATTTTAATTAGAAAACGTCATTTTAAGTGTTTTGCCCTATTAAACCCGATTTTCGCATCCGAGTTTGTTTTACCCAAATTATGTGAATCATCCGTGGTGTGTGGCATCAACATCCGTGGTAAGTTGTACCTTGAAGCAAACTAGGCTAATTTTTAAACATGGCTTTAGACACCCAAAATTTATTTTTCCAGTTTGATGAATGGTATAGATTTGTTCCATAGATGTCGAAAACTTATTTTGAAGAGAAATGTGCTCGAAACCAGTTAAATATCTTCTGCAAACATAAAACAAAACGGGAAGTAGGCGAGAAAATAGTGATTTACGATTTAAAATCGCTTGTATCTATAGTTTACTCAAATCTTTTGTTATGAAACTGCAGCACCCTCAAGATAAACCATTTTGCATCAGCTCTGCACAAACACTTTTTATATTGCGGCAATTAAAAGGCTATATGTTAATGTTTTCTTACCTTGTGTATTCCCACACTGTTGATTTTCAAATCCGCGTTTGGAAGACCAATCCGTGTATTTTGTATCTGGATGAACGGTGTGCATTTGGACACTGGGTTATTTGAAACATGTTGGAATGCTATAAACACGGTAGAGATTGTGCATCATGGGATGGGTACCGAATGTGGACAACCACCGCCGTATTGAGATCTTTCCTCAGATATATGACTTGTTTGTGGAATCCCTGTGCTTTTTTTTTTTTTTTCAAAAAATTGATCCCAACCGACCAGAAAAATGACCAAAAATTCAGATCATTTTTGTGGTCGGTTGTGATCAGTTTTTGGGAAAAATACAAGAGGTTCCCAAAAGAAGTAATACATCTGAAGAAAGAGCTCAGTATAGCGGGGTACATGGAACAAATCGCTTGAAAAATGACGCAGAATTCAGAAGGTTATTGTATAAATTCATACATGATTCGGCCGTCGTTGTTATCATTTTACTTCCTGATCGGTTTGGACAGTATTTTGGGAAACGTACTAAATGTTACAAAGTCATGTATCCGATGAAAGAGCTGAATAATGCGGGGTACATTCCACAGACTGTTTGAAAATTGATGCAGAAATAAGAAAGTTATTACAGACTATCTTACCAGAACTGAGATTTATTTTGTTCGTAGTCGTTATCCATCCCATGATGCACAATGTCCACCGTGATAAAGTACAGAATACATTTTCAAATCCCGGCTCGGTAATATATGACACCTTTTTATCTGATGATCAGCAATACAATCTAGACCATGGCCATGGCCATATCTATGGCTCGAGTGATCCGGTTTGAAGGGGATGACGAGCCCAAAGTGCCCACAATGACATGGAAATCTCTGCAGAACAAGAGAGGAAAGAGTCTGTGGAAGAAAGCCACCATTGCGAAGTAAAATGTAGACTAGAAAATAGAAACTAGGCCTACTAATATACGTTTTAGACCATTCTTTACAACTGGTAAATTCCGATAATCCGAGTTGTGCCGAATGGATTTAGACTAGTACCCATATACATGTAGCCTGGATATTATTTATTGTGTGTATTTTTTGGTTAGATTCTTAAAATTGCTCTTCATTAGATTTAGGTTATCACTTTGCAAAGCAATCCTTGTTTATGAGGCAAATAATGGAAACAATTTTGAGAAAAAGTGAGACAAAAGAAGAAATGCAGATAACGATAACCACTTTTCTTTTTCTTTTTTTCTCTCACTTTTTAGCCAATTGATATCCTTAACAATATTAAGTCTCGTCCGCAACAGCTTTACAATTAAACCAACTTTTTGCTCTTTAGAAAAGGATTTAATTTGTTCTTTATGAGATTTTGGTCAAAAGGAATCAAAAGTACGAAAGAACAAAAAACAAACAAAAATGCCGAACATGTTTCGAAAAATAACTTTCTTAGAATTACATTGTATTATCATTTTAATTTTGACTAGTTATGCAAGTAAACGGTAAAAAATAGAAAAAAATGTGCATCGTCGAAAGGGAAAGTACATTTCTGCCAAAAGGACCTGTAAAACTGATGCAGAGGTCAGCAATGTTTCACCTTAAAATCTGTCGAAGGGCAATTTAGTCTACGGACTTTAAATCCTACGATGACTCCTGATGGCATTCTTTGTTAATGCTCGGCATCCATGCTAGAATTGTTCCTTAGACTATTACAAACAAGATAGGGGTGGATGCCCAGCGTGATTTTTCGATTTAAGGTCACAGTGAGGTCAAAGGTCAATGAGTGCAAAAATCAAGAAAAAATGGCTTATAGATAAAGCAGAATTATTTGCATCCACACAAAATGAAAACAATTTAAACGAAATCAAATAAATTGAATCAGGAATGGACTAAGGCTCACCCAGGGCCTACATTGTCATTTTCAAACATTATTTTACCATATTTATGCTAAAAAACACTAAGGTCAATAACAAAATAAAGCACGATACTTAATGAAATTCATATTGAACTGGAATACAGGCTTTAGTTTTTTTATTACACACAAATAAACCAAGACATTATTGTAACCATAGGTAGCAATGCTAGAAATATTCTAGACTACTTCAAACAATGTTCAGAAGCATGCTTAGTGTCTCTTTCGAATTCCAGGTCAGAATGAGGTCACAGGTAAATTACGTTCAAACGTGCAAAACTGGCAAATAGCTTTAGCAGATAAATGCAAAAATCATGCACTTGATGATGCAAGCATCAAACTTGACACACGCATCTATAAAACCAAGTAGCTAAATAAAAACTAATTAGCCATTCAAAAAGTATAGATGGCCGCCATTTTTCAAGATGGCCGCCATTGACGTATGAAAGATAACGCTTTTACCATAAAAGCTAATATAATTGGCCGATTTTTGTCCTTTTCACAACAAAATGATTGTTTCCAAACATGAGAAAACAGAATTCTATAATGTTTTGTGCCTAAAAATTACAAGATGGCCAATATTTTCCAAGATGGCAGCCATTGACGGGTGGGAAATACCGTTTTTACTAAAAAACTTGATATAATTGGCCACTTTTTTTTATAGCAAATGTTTGTTTTTAAACACAAGATAACATAATTTGAAAATGTTCTGTGCATAAAATTACTATTTCCTATATTTTGAAAAATACTTTTTGGCAAAAAATAGAAAATTTATCAACCCGGAGGCAGTAATAAAATTCGTGCAGACAAACGCAATCTTTTAAACTAAAACCCTTTTAATTTCTAGTAATGGTTATGGTGAAATATTTCTTAATGAATGAAAAGTGTTATACTTAATACCAGTTCTATGTTTCCTTTCATTTTGGTCAGAAATAATGTGATGTAAGCCTGATGCATAAATTACCTAACATTGGTCTCTTTAAATTGTAGCGTGCATGGCTCACCACTCTGATTTCTTGGAGCGTCAGCATTTACATCTACATAATCCAGTGCAGCGTAGGCTTAACCTATAGCACCAATTTTTGCATGACTTCTTGCACCCACAACAATTGACGGAAGTT
The DNA here is from genome assembly GCA_963680895.1 of Fragum sueziense. NCBI lineage: Eukaryota > Metazoa > Mollusca > Bivalvia > Cardiida > Cardiidae > Fragum > Fragum sueziense. Next base: position 15,529,208 of record OY804606.1, read on the forward strand.
AATCCAAATCCATACAACATGCTATGTGATTCTTCATTGCTTCCTTTCCTTTTTAGGAAGGCTCATTACTTCCATTTTGGGGGAAGTTATTTTCAAGACCACAGGTATATCCTACTTGGTAAAAATAGACCTTTCCAAAGCTGCACTAGTTGGGGATTACAATATCTACCAATAGATGTCGCCACCCGTCGATTATCATCTATCTATGGTTGGCATTCTGGGTTAACTACTTTCAAGATGTCAGCGCCCGTAAAGTGCATGCACGTGGTACTTCCTGTCACGCGGCACATTTGCTTCACATGCTTGTATAAAGTAAAATGAATAATCCGATTTGAATTAATTATTTTATTCGATAAAATTGAGACGAAAATCAAACTTTATTTTGCTGCAAATGTTGTTTTTATTTCAATTTTCTGCTTGCTACGTTTTGGCGACAGGATTTTGGAGTTAAGCGCACCGCGTAGTGATTTATCCAAAAATGGATAAAGTGATGCGTCAAATTAGTCAGTCCGAAAATAATAAAAAAATAGACTGGAAATTGTAGACTGGCTACTTAGTCAATGTTGGGGATTACGCATCATATAGCTTTGCTGGCAGATATGATAAAAAGAGAAGAACTAGGCCCCTTGTCCTATAAACGTAAAGCCGAAACAATATCACAGCCAGTGGAAGCATGAAAGACTATTTCTCCCCCCCCCCCCCCCCCAAAAAAAAAAAAAAAATAAAAAAAATGTAGGGGCGTTTAGCATAAGTTTATAATCATAAACGAAAGCTTCTCGATACCAATATCATTTAGTCTTTTAAATGTATTGGTTATTATTATAAGGACGTCTGTGCAGCTGACTTTGATTATCAAACATGTATTTGCTCATGATTACAAGGTGCAATTTCCCCAAGACTGGCTACCTATAACCCTTTTTACCCTTTTCCAATGACAATATTTTGCTGACACATCTGAACAATCTTCAACCTGGAAGGTGTTGAAATCAGCCTTGTTGTCATTGTCTAAATAAAATATATGTCGTACTTAAGATGGAATGCATTTGTCAGTCACTCTGTATTTGATGTCTAGACCATGCCTTGACCTTTGTTTCAGCATTTACTAGTAGGCTGGCGTATCTATGTACATCGACAAACCAAATCAGTTAGCCTTTAAAAGCCCATGAAGGTTTGGCACATTCGGCCGCATGTTCCTAAAGCCTTTGGAGGTACAAAGCGACTATGTTTTTATCACAGCTGATCCATCAACTATGATAGCAAAGAGTTTTGGTTTTGTATCTGCAGCTGCAATTTTGGTTCCTAGAACCGAGGCAAGCTGGAACTTAGTACTGCTGTGAAGTATTTAGTTCCAACCAAGCACAACCGGAAAATTCGAAGAAATAGCTTCCTCGTGATTTGCAAGCTATAAACAAGTTCGAGAAAGACTTACAATTTTACTTTTAAATCCTAAATTGCTTTTGACCACAGGGAGTTAATTTTGGTTTACATTACTCAAAAGAGGTCAAGTAGTGACTAATACTATCTTCGGGTAAAGAGTAAACAAAGCAGGATACTTTTTCTTATAAAGGATTCCCCATATCATTCATGACATCGTCAGCGTGCACCTTTCCAAAATTGCTGAAGAGTTGCTGTTTACCCCAAAATGTGTGTTCATGATATCTAAAAATTCCATTTAAGGCTGGTCATAGTGAAGTCGATTTGCTGATATTGAAAGAACTGAAAGACAGCTGAGTACTTTGAGTGTTCTAAAGATAAAATGCCTCTAAGATGAACAGATATCCCAGTTTGATTATCATCAAAAAGAAACTGTAAGAGGACTTGAGCACCCAAGAAATTGCTAACGGACAAAAGAACATACAGATGGAGGATTAGACACTAATTCCATGACATTATTCGACCATTCGGGTGTATTTAGATGACATTGTTGAGTCTTATCTTGAGGCGCCTGTGGTACCAGGGCTAAATAGAAAGATTTGTGTCATCATTTTTCATTGATTGTATTGTCGTTATAGGTACCTTTAACTCTTTCCCAAACAACAAAATCTTATGGTGCTCCCATTTGGAAGCTTCTGAAGCTGACAAAACGAATCTTTATGAATACTGGAATGTGTTTGTGTATCATATAGTCAGCATTTTCTTCTTTTGTTCCAATGTTTTCCCATGCTTTTTCTACTAGGGACATCAAAACCAGGTTTCGTTTGGAAAAGAGTTTATGTACTTGTACAGACAACTTGATATCTGGACTGGTCTTGTTTCAGAATTATGCTTCTAGAAGAAAATCATTTACAAATATTATTTTACACTATATTCATATGCAAGGGAGGTAATGTTGAAAATGTTTTGTCAAATATTTCCTTAAAGCTTAAATTCATCTTCATTTTCATGTCAAATAAGATGAATTCATCTTAAAGAGAATTGTCTAAAAAAAAAGATTAGCAAAAATTGCGATTTAAAAAATCAACCCCTAACCCGAGTTATAACCTGATAAAGATATGTGATTTACAGGCGCGCGTAAAACGAAACTGAAATTTACCTGTGGACCAGATATGGATGATGACGTCAATTGTGCAATCCCATTATAGCCGTGTTAACCTTACATGTATAAACGGTCAACTTTAACTTCAAATTGCGGTGACGTTGCAAAAGCAAATATATTAAATAAAAGCATTTAATGGTGTTTATCATTTGGCCATTAAAGTGGAGAAAAAAATGTGCCATTTTTTCGTGAATTTGAACAGTAAAATACAGTTAGATCTATATTTACATGCCGTGGTCCACAAATTCTCTAGTATTATACGCTTGATGATAGTGGAAATTTCCGTAAAAGTGCCTTTATATCGCTCTTTTAACCCATTCTCACACATCGACGCTGTTTGACGCCTCACAAGATAAAGGCTTCGGAAAACATTGTGGAAATGAAGAAATTGCTTGTGACAAGCAATTTCTTCATTTTCCACAATGTTTTCTATCCCAAAAGTCAAACAATTTCAAAATTTTATCAAATTGGAAATATCGTCTGCAACTTCTTTCAAGTTGGACGAGCTCAAATCTTTGCCGTCTTGTAAGGGGTTTACATGTAGATTTAGGATAAATGTTTCTTGTAAACCTCTTAAAAGATAAATATATAATTATGTTGAGAAGTATTTTAGAAATGTCATTTTCTCCAATAACAAAGGAAATGCAACTCTTACATGAAATATTCCGTGAATTCTACCAATCTATCGTGTGTCTTACACCTTGTATTGTATATATATATATGTATTATTTTATTATTATTATTATTATTATTATTATTATTATTATTTTCATACTGAATTTTATTGGGTTGTTCAATTTGGGAAGACGCAATATGGAGCGTTAAAATCTTGGGTAGGGACATTTTATATGCCGTGATGTAACTTGTACAATTTTCAACCGTTTCCTAAAGACAAAATTTAAGTCTATAATTAATATGCGGCCCATTGTAAAAAAACCAGCGGGGAAATGTGAAGTTCTTGGTTATTTTTTATTATTATTATTTTCCTGACTGAATCAATGCAAAAACTTGTTTGAGAAAGGGTGTGGTGAGCTAGCACTTAATTGACATATTTGCATGCAAGTGTCAACTGTCTTGTCTAACAAACTGGTATAATATGAACTACCGGTATTTGTTTGATGGGATTATTCGTATCAAAGGATTACGTAATAAATGGACTTGGTTGGTATAACACACCAGTTTGCAGGTGCGCTACCAGAACATAGTATCAAGAATACCAAAAAACTTTAGTTACGGCATTTTTGTCGCTATTTTTAACATGACTTACCGTTTGCTTCTTGATCCTTTACCAGATCATTTCTCGATGTTTAAAAAAAAAAAAACTCTCTGTTTGAAATATGGAAACATTAGGAAAAAAAACACTACCCCACTAATTCCCCTTACAATATGAAAATACTGTATTAATTTACTCTTTCCCATCAGAGATCAGGTTTCGACATCCACATTAGAAATCGTTTGGGAAAAATCATTGAAAGAAAAGAAGAAATTGATGAAGGTAAAGGATTTCTCACTTTCCCTAAATATTGTCAGTACTAAACCAAACACATTTTCTTTTTTTAACATCAGTTACTTGTCGTCTAAAAGCATTTACTCAAAAATTAAAATACTTATCTGAATTCTTCCCAACATAATGTAACATAGTTAAATGTCATTTACTTCAATATTTGCGTACTAATTATATACTATTTATGCATGTATTAGGCCATTATTAGGCCTTTAAATTCTTTAACAAGTTTTTGCATTTTTTCAGTCAGGAAAATAAAATACCGAAATAATTTCTAACCAAGAACTTCACATTTCAACGCTGTTTTCAAAGATGAAGTGTTCATGTTATCTAAAAGAAGATATGGCGTGATGTTGACACCAGGTCTGTCTGGGGCTAGTTCGGCCTTTGGGGTTGGGGCAAGTTCGGCCACCACCAAACTTGCCCATGAATAAAAAGAATAACCGCTGTTAGAATTGCCATTTCTTGACGACTCCGAATATATCAATTGTTCAGACCTAGCTCTGACAGAAATGTAAAAAATGGGCAAATTCAAAATCACAGGCCGAACTTGCCCCAGCCTCTACTTGTTATCCCGAATGTCCCCTTACTCACGATGAATTGACTGTCATAACAATGCTTTTTCAATTTATACCTTCATTTGGAAGTCATATACAGATTCCTTTAAATTTAAACGGTCTAAAAATCAAAGATAAGGATTTATAGGTCTGTGCATACCTTGCCCCAAGGGTGGGCTGAACTTGCCCCATGTATGGGGCAAGTTCGGCCACCACGATCAAAACTCTTAAATTTGAAATTCTCTTTATTGAAAAGAAAAATATAAAAAAGACAGACGCAGTTTGAAAGGCTTTCGCCTGTCGAACTTAGATATATAAATCACACCCAAATAACTTTCATATAATTCAAAATATGAGCAATCGAAATTAGGGGGCCGAAATAGCCCCGGTCTCCCCTATATTTTGTCCTTGGGAAACGGTTGAAAATTGTGCGAGTTACGTCAAGGGATATAAATTGTCCATACCCAAGGTTTTAATGTTATATATTGCAACTTCGCAAATGGAACAGTCTTACAAATTTTAGTTTGACAAAACAATATAATACAAGGCGTGAGACATTCAAAATATTGGTACAAATCACGGAATAATAAATGTAAGAATGGGATTTCCTTTGTTATTGGAGAAAACGACATTTCTACAATACTTCTCAACATAATTATATATCTTTTAATAGATTCACAAGAAACATTTATCCTAAATCTACAGATTAAAAAAGCATATTAGTTGCACTATTCAGTAAATTCCCACTATCACCAAGTGTATAATACTAGAGAATTTTTGGACCACGGCATGTTAATATAACTGAATTTTACTGTTCAAATTCACGAAAAAATGTCACATTTTTTTCTCCACTTTAATGGCCAAATGATTAACACCATAAAATGCTTTTATTTAATATATTTGCTTTTGCAACGTCACCGCAATTTGAAGTTAAAGTTGACCGTTTATACATGTAAGGTTAACACGGCTATAATGGGATTGCACAAATGACGTCATCATCCATATCTGGTCCACAGGTAAATTTCAGTTTCGTTTTACGCGCGCCTGTAAATCACCTATCTTTATCAGGTTATAACTCGGGTTAGGGGTTGATTTTTTCATCGCAATTTTTGCTAATCTTTTTTTTCAGACAATTCTCTTTAAGATGATTTCATCTTATTTGACATGAAAACGAAGATGGATTTCAGCTTTAAGTATGCATTAGTTCAAAATTCGAAACCGCACAAAATGTTTATGTTTGTTTTCGGAATGGAAATGTAACACAGTTTAGGAATTACTGGCACTTTTAAAATTTCGCATCTGGCTCTTTGGTGCTAATGAGAGGTTGGATACCTTAAGAGCTATACGCCTATCAGCCTCTACAATAGCACTGCTACAACCACTAGAATGTAATTGAGTACCATTAGACTTCAGAGCAACAATTTCAATAGGAAGACTACAAAAGTTAACAACAAAATTGCATTCACCGTTCTGTTCTGACCACTGCCATTGAACCATTTTAGCAAAGATATGTTAATTAGGGCAAAATACAACGATATAACAAAAGTTTTGGACGAGATGCAACTTCTGCGGCCATTCCTGAACAGGAACATATTGCCATTTCAAGTGCAGACGTTATGAAGTAGGATATGCATAGCATGCCATGAGTATTGGACTCACTAGATAGCATTTGGGACACTTACCGATCTTATAAATTGAATGGAATGTTGTTACACCGACAAGGGACCCTGTGGTAGATTTCGCTGCATTACTCAGAACCGTGGTTAAATAGAGATATACCAAGGTAGAACTCGGATTATTCCTTAGATATACAATACAAGTGTACACAGGACCTTACAAAATGTAGAGGACACAATTACAAATTAAGAAATGCTTATGACTGAGGCATCGTGGCAAATACAGTTGAAAAAAAGACTGAAAACGTCAGAAATATTCAGAGATATACCGTTTTAGCTTTGGAAAGTACATTTTCCATCCCATAATAGTCAAAATATTCACAAAAAGTCATCTTTTCAATAAGGTAATGTCTCTGATGCAGTTTTCAGCAAATTTAGCACAATTAGACGTGACAATCAATCATTTAAAGCAGTTAAACATGTCTCGATGACCATTTAAACATGAAATTGCACCCAATTGACCTTTGACCTTGCTGTGACCTTAATTCGAAGTTTCAGACTGGGCATCCACCCTAGGAGGTTTTGTCATACCCCAAAGATTATTATTAGCATGGATGCCGAGCATTAACAAAAAATGCCATCAAAACCATTTTCTAGGGCTCGTACGAATTAGAGTCCGTATTTAGATATTTAAGAGATTTAGTATTTTTCTATTCTGTCCTCCAATCTTACATACAAATCGGTAGCCATCTTAAACTAGATTGCCACATTGAACTTTGTGCCGAAACGAAACTCTTCGGGCATTTTTAGACTGTACGGTCAGACGTCAAGAGGGTAGAACCAGCATCAATATGATGCATGAGGGAAGCATTTATATAGAGGCAGATAATGGCAAATCCCGGTCATGTCTCTGCAGTGTGTGAATCGATGCTTTTCGACAAATACCTCGTAACTGCAGCTTGTTTTAAGCTGCAGTTTGGAGGTTTTTGTTGAAAAGCGACGATATTTTGTGCAGTCTGATCAGGATCGAAATCAGCATTCTTATCTTCATTTCCCCTCTGTAGCACCCAGAGTACCGGGCTTGATCCCGAACCTATGGATCAAGATACTTCCACACCTAGGACGCGTAGAAGGTATATAGTGTTTCCCCCACTAACCATAGGGCTACATATAGGAAATGGTGAAGACTTTTCTAAATGAAAAGTTCAACTGAATACTCATAAACTTCTATGTTGTGGGTTCTCGTTAGAATTGTCTCGTCTAGATGAGTAACCATAACATAGGGTTTGGATTGAAATAGAAAAAAAGTTAGACTGTAGATCTTCGCCCTTTTAATCTGTTGCTCTACTAACCCATTGTGTTTTTTACTTTTCCAGATTCTGTCTCAATCTAATAACCTTTGTTTGTCATCTAACATTAGGCCTATTGTCTGTCACGTTTTTCTTGTATTTTTTTTTTCTAATTATTTCTAACCAACCGATTTTGCAGCATAACAATTTACAGTTGCATAAAAAATACCTAAGTAAACACCGATAACAAGAAAGTTTAAGAAAAAAAAATGATAAAAATGCCGATTTTTCATATTTTTCTCTTTTTCTTCAACATTTCTCTCATGTTGAAAAAAACACTTTTTTTCGGATTTCGTCCACGCAAGTCAGAAATATTACTTATTAGTATGTATTAGTACGTATTTTAGCACCCCCTCCATTTTGTTTTATTTCAAAATTAATGGTGTATTTCAGATACAAGAAGACTTACATGTAGTAGGCTTATGGTATAAAAGGTGTCTTCTTCATAATAAATTTTAATATTATTCCTAGTACATTTCTAAATAACAGTCCATTACGATACAAAATTTACAAATATGTAAACAAGGCATTATCGGACCTCACAATCCTATATTTGTTGGCGCAAGATCGTATGACACATGTTTACATTTTGTTCTAATGTACAAACAAAATATTTTTCGATGAAACGCAGAAAACTCTGAACAGTGGACAGACCGTTTTATCACTGTGCCTAAATTTTCACCATGTCTTCGTCACTACTTATAAAGAATTTATTCATCTTTTATACAACACTGTTTTGTTTAAATTTGGACAAAATGTAACCATGTGCCATACGATCTTGCGCCAACAATATATAATTTTGCTTGCGAAGATGGTTATTTAATACAGTCAAACCTCGATCTCTCGGGCACGGGCCTCTTCGAACACCGCAGAAAATTCGAAATAGAATCTCGGTCCCAACACAATTTGTTCTTTATTCCTTATTTTCAAGCGCGGATAACTCGCACACCTCAGGATCGAACTTTCGAACACATTTTCCGGTCCCGTGCATTGATTTACTATATAATTCACCACATAAAGTCGAACAAAGGGTTTTCCAATAAATCTACCTGGCTTCTATTGTTTGTGTTCACACATATCGCCGGATAATCTCTTTTTGACAGCTTCTTGTTTATCAATTAAAACTGTGCGTATCTATCACTTGTCATGAAAAATACAAGTCTTTAATCACCATTATTGGTTTTAATTGTATCGTGATTGGGTCTTAATTGCGACCAAAAGTTAATTGATTGTGTCTTCAATCTGATTTTAACATACGTAAACATCGTAAATACAGCTTAGCCGAGCTGCACTTACAGCATTCACAAATGTAGGCAGCTAGATCGCATAAACGAAGGAGTTCTGTAGAGAATTTGCTTTTATTTTATCATGTATGTAAATTATTTTGAAAGATTAATAATATGTAAATTTATTCTTTTTTGATTAAAGATGTCCTTAGTTACACGAATAAAGATATCTTCTCGTGAAAACATTTTTGTTCGTCATGCGAATATTCCATAGTGTTTAAGTGTACTAAAAGTCGGATATAACCTATTTTCGGACGGAACACATTTCCCCTTCTATACGACGTCGTCATGTCGAATTTTGGATGAGTCGAACTTCCGATATCTCGAACAAATTAAGGGGTCCCGTGGGTGTTCGAGAAACTGAAGTTTGACTGTATTATCATTATCAGATCTATTATCATCATTGTCATCATCAAAACACTTTTATTTGCAATTTTATCTGAAATATATCTTTCAGTACCCTGAAATCGTTGCCTAGGAAACCCAATTTAGACAAAATGAAGATGGAAGTGGACAGACTCTGGGAAGCCTCCCAAACCTTGATGAAAAAGGAAGGGTTGGTATATTGTCTGTTTGAATTATCTCTAGGCTCAAATGCATTGTCGAGTAACATTGAGATATTCCCTATGTCGATATGCTTGTACGTTATGACGATAAATAATTTCTTTTATCAACGTATTCTTAAAATCACTTTTTTGCAAATTTGAGGGGCGGGCGAGATCCCAGACCCCACCACTGTATCTGCGCATGATAATAAAAGACAAAACACCAAAGAAAACAAATACACTGTATCCTTATGTGTCCCATCACGCAAAACGAGTACATCTGGAAAGCGGACTGCACAGAGTGACTAGGTTCGCAACCTTTAACTTAAAGATTACTTTCTTGATAAAGGATGTTTTAATATATTTTGATATTACATCTTTTTGCAATTTGACCTATTGCCAACCTCTGCTGTGTCTGGTTCCGTTTCTTCACTTTCCGGATTTTTCAGATTATAAATATTCAGCGCGACAGGACACATAATCTTTTTCACACAAATGCAAAAAATAAATTTAGCCAACTATAGCTTCGAAACATTTTATCTAAAAAAAAAACATTTCAGTCAGTCAGAGCTATGCTTGTATATATTTCAGTGTGATGACAGAGCCCGATATAGAACGTTTACGTAAGATTATTCAGGAAGCAGTGGACTTGAGTGGTCGCATAAGAGTCCTTATTCGAGAAAAAGACACGTGAGTAGGCTGTGTACATATCGCTACTTTTCAACGAAAACATCGTAACTGCAGCTTAAAACAAGCTACAGTTAGGAGGTTTTCGATACCAAGCAGCGATATTTCAATAAAACCACGGCTAGTTCGGAAATCGTTAGAATTACTTCAGTATGGTGATCGAACTTTATCTTGAACGTTGATATAAATTATTATAGCAAGTGGTGGACTAGAGCGGTCATTTCATGGAACTTTTTCGAGAAAATGGATCGTAAATTTATATCCAATTCCTTTCAAACGTGTTACAACAGTTTATTCAGTTATCCAAATATTCATTTTTTCCGATATGTTTTCTTTTTTATTTATCATGATCGCGTCGGTAGGACACTGAAAATCGTAATAAGAATCAGTACCTTGTATAATTATATATATTCACTGTTTGTGTCGATAAAATCACCACAACGTCTCCTCGTTCTGGTAACAATCATACAAACCGTATCTATGGGATTATATCTACATCGACATCAATTTTGTTACTCGGAAAACGTTCAAGATCCCTTACGTTATTGACGTCATTTCTGTCCTTGACTTTCACTCCAGAAATATATCAAGTGTTGAATAGCTGGTTCGATGAATCCATTGACGTTTCGATTCTGAAGCACAACTGGTGACGTTGTAAGTCATGCTAAAGACATAGACAATCTAAAATATTACTTCTACATACTGCCATAGATACTTGTAATGAAATTACAAATCTGTCTATGTTAAGGATGCCAAAACTATGCATTCTGTTTAAGTGTGTTTATATAAAACCATGTACAACTTTTCTATTTAACGTTACAGGTACACGGATGATGACGTTGTTAGCCACGCTAAAGACGTTAATAACCTACAATTATTTCTACACAACATTGTCGAGATCTGGGCAAGAGTGGACTCTCCGCTTAAAGAAAAGTAAGATTGGTTTTCATTTAATATTTTTTGCCAAGTAGAAATGCCAGGACCTGAAAAGGGACCTATGTAGCATTTTAGAGTGACCTAGATCCAAATCATGATCAATGTTTATCTCCAATAACTTCTACAAACATTATGGATATTATAATACAGTGGTATTCACCAACCAGCCCTATTCCAAGTTTGCCTTGAATGTCTCGGTTACCAATGGGTGGATTGTTATGTATAATAATTATTCCACCCCATTGGTGGCCAAGACATGCGTTGTAACATATTGTTATGTAACTTGGATTTAGATTAATCCTTATCAAACTGTATTCGGACAAAGGATGATCATGGAACAGCGGTATGATATTCCGTTTCTTTCAGATTTAGACTCAAACTCGTGTTTTCTATGAAAAGAATTAGAATACAAGTTGGTGAACAAATCCAATTTTTGCCAAGAGTTGTTTTGTCTTTAACATCAAGTTCAAAGATCTATTTGTGTGAGTTGGGGGATGTATCAACACAGTTTATGCAAGAAAAGAAACACTTTATCTTTATTACAGGTATGCCAAAAGTGTATTAGCAGATATAATGGAACTGGCTACAGATATATGCTCTGTGTTTGGTGTTCAAACATAATTCATCCGGGGTCTGGAAAATATCCCTTATAGCATTTTGATACAGCCATAGTTCACAATCAGCCTGTGCCTAAGTGAAGTCTAGCCGGGATCCATGCTGCTCTCCTACGGTGCCTACACGTCACGATGAAGCTATCGGAGACCAATATGGTTCATGATCAGACTGCGTGTATACGCAGGCTGATCCTGAACCATGTTGGGCTCAAAACCCTTGAATGACCCTTTTCCAGATTTCGGTCCAATTGTTTCTGTTGTTGAATCCTTATTTCAGGTATGCCAAAAGCGTATCAGCCGATATGATGGAACTGGCTACAGATATATGCTCTGTGTTTGGTGAGGTCATGGCTACTTTTGTACAAAGGTAAGTCCAGCTCGGTTTCTCCATCTCTTTTCTCTGACTGTCTAACTGTCATCCTCTTAAGTTCCTTCCAAAGCCTTCTTTCGGCCTTCCTAAACGGTTTATTCTACAGTATAAGTATACAATGTAGATATCACTGCCCGCCAATACAGGTATATAACAATACACAGGGCCTGTTTAATATGTTTTCTTGCAGATTTGGCCTGGATATCGTTCCACTGATGAGACCTACCCATGGTTTATTCTACAGTATAAGTATACACTGTAGATATCACTGCCCGGATATTGGCGAGGATGACGTCACAGAATTGAAGTCTCTCTATACCTCGTTCTTGTCCGGACTGATCGGCCTCATGAAGAGCACAAAGGTTCTATTGAAAAGGCTGAAGTAAGTGCAAACTTAACCCATTACCAAACGACAAAATTTTAGGGCTATCCACTTCCAAAACTGCCACAAATGACAAAATGAATGTTATTAATGATAGGGTTTGTGTGAAATAAGGCACAGAAAATATCTAGACAAAAGGAGAAGCTGCTGTATATCAGCAGTTTCTTCTTTTGTTTCAATGTTTTCCCAAGCATTTTCTACCAGGGACGTCAAAACCAGGTCTTGTTTGGGAAAGGGTTAATCGACATTTGAGCTAGGATAAGGCCCGAAGGAACAGGGGCAGGGGAATAGGCCCCCTAGAATTGGCTCAATAATACCGGATTTTCCTTATTTTGAACTGAAATTTTAGGGAAAATCTAATGTAGCCCTTCCAATATTCAGACACTGACCCCGAAAGGGGATTTAGCATACCGTCCACATAAAATTGCATCCTATGGGCCTGAGGATATTGGAAAACATCTTCGGAGACCCATGTAACTCACTCTCTTTCATAGCATGATACCTGTTAATCCTACACAGCATTTTGATGCTTTTCGACAAAAATATCGTAACTGCAACTTGTTTAAGTTACGAGATTTTTGTTGAAAAAGCGACGAAATTTCCAAAATAATGTCAAGGTCTTTGTTATTGATTGGGAAAAACTGTGACTATTTCTTGTTTCATTGTCATCAGATTGACGTATCGTGCTACTGTTTATATTGTACTTGATACCTTGACATACGTGATCCGTCTCGAAAATGAGACCATCTTGGAAATGTGAAAAGGATCGGTTCTAGTCAGTCAGCGCAATCTACGCAGACTGACTAGAATAGATACTTTTCACTTTAATAAGAGACACTGTATCTACAATGTTATTTTTTCTATATTTGTCAAAAGTGTATATTTAGTTTTTGAAGTGCATTAATTAGTTGACCTCTTATGAGTCGCACCAAATCATCATATTTGTAGGTTAATTTGTCTATTGGTGTTTAACGCCTCTTTTAACTACTATTGTCATCTCTTACAACTGCTATGGACATATGCCGCTGGAGCACCTAACCACGGATTCCTGGTATTTATCCCAGCAGTAATAGATAATATCCTAACCGAGCCTACAGCTGCTAACTTACATAAAAGATTCACATCCTTTGTTGAGAGACAAAATGACTGATGACAAATGTCAGAATGGATATTGGCCGAGCCGGGCTTCGAATTCAAGAACCATGTATTGACCGACGTTACCGACTTAATTATCACATACATGTAGTTATATTTACGAAATCTCAGATGGTCCGTTTAAGCGTAACATGCCATATGTTTTTGTTTCAGATTTGATTCAGAAGTAATCGCCAACAGACGTCGTATGTTACAGAGTAACATTTCTGTGGTACTGGATGCCATGAGGTCCATGGTCAAAGACGGAAGATGGTAAGTGTAACTTGTTGTTGTTGTTGTTGTTTTTTTTTTGTTGTTGTTGTTGTTGTTTATCGCCAACAGACGTCGTATGTTACAGAGCAACATTTCTGCGGTACTGGACGCCACATGTGATGTCCATGGTCAAAGACGGAAGATGGTAAGTGTTCCGTGCTGCTGCTGCTGCTCTTGTTGTTGTTGTTGTTGTTGTTGTTGTTGTTGTTGTTGTTGTTGTTGTTGTTGTTGTTGTTGATGATGATGATGTTGTTATTATTGTTGTTATTATTATTATTATTGTTGTTGTTGATGATGTTGTTGTTATTATTGTTGTAGTTGTTGTTGTTGTTGTTGTTGTTGTTGTTGTTGTTGTTGTTGTTGTTGTTGTTGTTGATGATGATGTTGTTGTTGATGATGATGATGATGATGATGATGATGTTGTTATTATTGTTATTGTTGTTGTTGTTGTTGATGTTGTTGATGTTGTTATCATTGTTATTGTTGTTATTCTTGTTGTTGATGTTGTTGATGTTGTTATTATTGTTATTGTTGTTATTCTTGTTGTTGCTGCTGTTGCTGCTGCTGCTGTCGTATGGAATGGTCAACCTGCACAGCTAGATCATTTCTGTTCAAGAAAATTTCGAATGGAGTTCATTTAGTCCTTCTAAATCAAGTTTTTATCTAATCAACATACCCGCACTTTACATTTGTAGTACATGTGTCATTTATGGGAAACTTGACCTCAAGTGATAGTTAGTGAAAAACTTGCTACCAACGCCAAAATTCTTTTTTGTTCTAGATAATGCAATGTCCTACACAACAATGCAAACTCTGACTGTCCCCATGTTGCAATTATGCCTGAAAAACCTACCATGTGCCCTTTAAGGTAAATTGTAATTCTTTTGTTTACATTGTTTCAGTTGCTCATCCGCAGAATACATCGACACTATAGAGCGGATAGGCAGCTTATGTACAGATATATTCTTCGTCATTGGTAAAACATCCAGGTACGCTGAACTTGCTTATTTAAATATGTATATATTCAACTGTTTCATTTCATTACTCTGAATAGGTAGATCACGTATTGAAAGTTTTACAATGAATCTTCCCTACCTTAGAATAAACCAAAACAACTGTAAAGGTTTCCGTGGGATATAGAAAGCATTTATTCACGAGCAAATAACAAGCAAAATAAATCAATCAAACGAATAGATCAAACAAATAAATCAAAAACATTTCCAAATTGTCCTATATCACGGTGTATAATCACGTGACTCAGAATTTCCGATAATCTTCAATATCTTTTTTAATACTTGACCAATAGAATTCGATTTGAAGCAGAGAAGGTGGGAAACTGCCAGGAATAAGCTGGAGGTGTTGGATTTTTGACAAATCAACTGATAAAAAAGTTATTGAAGATAAACCAAAATTTTGGTTTATCTTCAATAACTTTTTTATCAGCTGATTTTTCAAAAATCCAACACGTCCATCTAGTGCGTGACGTCTGTCCACATTCTCTGCTTCGGACCGAATTCAAATCGGTCCACTATTTACAAAATTATTGAAGATTTTCTGAAACTATTGTATCACGTGATTATCCATCGTGTATATCATCGGTCATGTTCTACAGATATCATAACCACAGCTAGCGTAAAAAAAGTAAAAGCGTTCTACGATAAATGACCTGGCAGAACATCCTAAGCTAAAAGCAAGAGATGCCTTGCCAGGCCATTTATCGTGCGCTATACGGTATAGTCAAACATAATCAACGAATGTTTGGAATTAGATGTCATTGCAACTATTTCGTACTCTGATTTCATCTGTTTGCTCCAAACATCTTTGAATTGACCCTTTCAGCTTTACCAGATACTGTCGTCTTTTTGCACCCTAATCAAGTAGCGATTTTGGAATCCTTGCACGAAAACAATGAAATGCTGATGATCAGCATTTTCTCCTTTTCCTTCAAAGTTTACAAAAGTTTTTCTACCGAAGCAATACAATCATGCTGTTTTTGTTTTTGCAGTATTGCTGAGCTTCTAGAACTGGGCGAGGGCTGTATAGCGATGGAACCTGCCGAGGTTTTGGGTGAGATCTGCCACTCGGATGTACAAAGAAGCTCCATTGAACAGAGACCCGTGGCTCTGAAAGGTCTAGAAATTGACGACGGAACTACTTTTATATCCGACGTTTTCTTGATGACCGGTAGTCCTTTTAACCCGTCACAAAAGGTGATGATTGATTCATTTGCAATTATAATATTGTAATGTTGAATATCAACATTTTTGCCTCAATATTTTTCGCGAGTTTTTTTCTTGTATAGGAACAATAAAACAGGATTAATAGATACATGTACAAATGTGTATCGAATTTTTAAACTTTCATAAACAAGACATTACTATGGCGTACCTGGCAGGGATAGTTTAAGAAAGAAATGGGGGAAAAGAATAATTTGCTAGTTGTACACAATTCTCACCCCTCCTCCCCTGAAGGTCTGGAAAAAGGATGTTTTATGGCATTGGAACCGAATCCTTAAATTTGAAAAATGCTCACACCGGCTAATAAAACGGACCAAGTGTCAATATCAAATCATTGTTTGTGGTATCATTTAAATTGAAAAAGTCTAAATTCAATCTTTGGGGGAAATAAAAATGAACGAGTTTTTCTTATGGCAGGTTACTGTTCGAATGCCTTTCTCTGGAGCCGCGATCCCACCAGGCGCTGTGGTCAGAATCAAGTTAAAGATTGGGGAGGAATGGTACGACTCGGATGCTACAATAGTAGTAAGTTACACAGGAATACAGATAACAGGGGTGTTGACTTTTAAAATGCATTTTATCACTAATTTTGTATCAAACCCTATATTGTAGATACTCATTAGAATCGTCTCAAGGAAATCACGGCATCTTCAAACAAATCGATGGTCTTAAAGTTAGTACGTGAAAATAGCTTTAAATTCTTACATAATTTATTGTGTGACTCGGATGCTTTATGTAGTAAACGTTAATAGAATATTATATTATGTACAGTCCAGAAGACTCATTTGTATTGTACTGTTCTGTATTGTATTATTTTCTATTCTATTCTATTGAGATACTCAAAATATACTAAATAATATTTTATCCAATAAAGCCGCTTTTATTCTGTTCTATTCTATTCTATTATTTCATGTTTTATTCAATTCTATATGCAATAGGGACGAGAGGACGAGGAAATCATTATAGACGACGGTATAGCCAGAGTTAGAGTAAAGAATGAAGAAGATACAAAACCGAAGAAATCAAATAAGGTAGATAATAAACTCATTCTCTAACAAGACCTTTCCTGGACGTCCCTCAAAGAGAATGCTCAACAAAATAGTGTTTATCCTTTCCTAGTTAATACCTGGTATTTACGTCCCAAATAAATAACACTTTTGAAAAGTTTGAGACAGAGGAAGAAAATACGTATAACCGGCATCATTGTGCCTCTATGTTTTTTGTCAGGGTGCTTTTCCGTACGCATATTGTTTCTTTATCAATATCCATATTCCCGTATTCAGCAATATTAAATCATTTTCTCTAACATTTATTAATTCGTTACAGTAAAAAGTAGAGAGAAGTTGTGAAGTCGTTATTTTTTTTCCATAAAAGATCTATTTTCATGAGAAACTACATTACATCACCAAAACGAGACTGTGTCAAAATAGCCGATACAGTACCTACCTAAATTCTACTGTTTATAATGATCTGTGCTTGATAAAGCTTGGAGTACTTCATCAGTGCTGAAATGTGTAAGCCTAAATATTTTATTCATGAATACAAACAAATAGGCCACTGTATTATCAAAGAGAAATTGTGAACCTTTTATTCTTGTGACTTGTGTATTTTCCTTTTCATTAAACCTACAGGAAGAGATGTTAGAGTTCCAAACAAAGTTTGTCCAGGCGTTTGTCGCCATAATGGAGTTCCCGGCCCTTATAAAGGACCTGACACCGGAAGGGTACACCTACATTTGTCCCGAAGATGACCGAGTACGAATCAACTTTCCGGAAGAATGTGTTACCCAGACAGCAACGCTTGCATTTAAGGTACCAATCGCCTTCGAGCTGATCATCTCCCATTAAAAAGGATTAGATTAACATCGCTATAGCAAATGCATAGAACGACTATTTGGAGTTTTTTAAGTTACGTGTGTTTTAAGACATAACAACCTAGATTGTCATATTTTAGAGAATGTTGACTCACATATTTTTCTTGTTAATCTATACTTTGAAGCTTAGAGAATCATGAGGAAGCTTAGCTTGATCTTTATATACTTAAAAATGTCTACTATTATCTACTAACTGAAATATTTTTTCTCTGTTTATTTGGTTACAACCGCCTCCTCCCCACAAATCAAACAATTCAGTATCTTGTTTATGTTTGTAGCTTATTCAGATCAACCGTACAAGAATGTTAGATTACAAGGAGCAGTGTGCCAAACTTTGTCAGTATCTTGTTTATGTTTACAGATTATTCAGATCAACCGAACCAGAATGTTAGATTACAAGGAGCGGTGTGCCAAACTTTGTCAGTATCTTGTTTATGTTTGTAGCTTATTCAGATCAACCGTACAAGAATGTTAGATTACAAGGAGCAGTGTGCCAAACTTTGTCAGTATCTTGTTTATGTTTGTAGCTTATTCAGATCAACCGAACCAGAATGTTAGATTACAAGGAGCAGTGTGCCAAACTTTGTCAGTATCTTGTTTATGTTTACAGATTATTCAGATCAACCGAACCAGAATGTTAGATTACAAGGAGCGGTGTGCCAAACTTTGTCAGTATCTTGTTTATGTTTGTAGCTTATTCAGATCAACCGTACAAGAATGTTAGATTACAAGGAGCAGTGTGCCAAACTTTGTCAGTATCTTGTTTATGTTTGTAGCTTATTCAGATCAACCGAACCAGAATGTTAGATTACAAGGAGCAGTGTGCCAAACTTTGTCAGTATCTTGTTTATGTTTACAGCTTATTCAGATCAACCGGACCAGAATGTTAGATTACAAGGAGCAGTGTGCCAAACTTTGTCAGTATCTTGTTTATGTTTACAGCTTATTCAGATCAACCGAACCAGAATGTTAGATTACAAGGAGCAGTGTGCCAAACTTTGTCAGTATCTTGTTTATGTTTACAGATTATTCAGATCAACCGGACCAGAATGTTAGATTACAAGGAGCAGTGTGCCAAACTTTGTCAGTATCTTGTTTATGTTTACAGCTTATTCAGATCAACCGGACCAGAATGTTAGATTACAAGGAGCAGTGTGCCAAACTTTGTCAGTATCTTGTTTATGTTTACAGCTTATTCAGATCAACCGGACCAGAATGTTAGATTACAAGGAGCAGTGTGCCAAACTTTGTCAGTATCTTGTTTATGTTTACAGCTTATTCAGATCAACCGAACCAGAATGTTAGATTACAAGGAGCAGTGTGCCAAACTTTGTCAGTATCTTGTTTATGTTTGTAGCTTATTCAGATCAACCGTACAAGAATGTTAGATTACAAGGAGCAGTGTGCCAAACTTTGTCAGTATCTTGTTTATGTTTACAGCTTATTCAAATCAACCGGACAAGAATGTTAGATTACAAGGAGCAGTGTGCCAAACTTTGTCAGTATCTTGTTTATGTTTACAGCTTATTCAGATCAACCGGACCAGAATGTTAGATTACAAGGAGCAGTGTGTCAAACTTTGTCAGTATCTTGTTTATGTTTACAGATTATTCAGATCAACCGGACCAGAATGTTAGATTACAAGGAACAGTGTGCCAAACTTTGTCAGTATCTTGTTTATGTTTACAGATTATTCAAATCAACCGAACCAGAATGTTAGATTACAAGGAGCAGTGTGCCAAACTTTGTCAGTATCTTGTTTATGTTTACAGCTTATTCAGATCAACCGGACAAGAATGTTAGATTACAAGGAGCAGTGTGCCAAACTTTGTCAGTATCTTGTTTATGTTTACAGCTTATTCAGATCAACCGGACCAGATGTTAGATTACAAGGAGCAGTGTGCCAAACTTTGTCAGTATCTTGTTTATGTTTACAGCTTATTCAGATCAACCGGACCAGAATGTTAGATTACAAGGAGCAGTGTGTCAAACTTTGTCAGTATCTTGTTTATGTTTACAGCTTATTCAGATCAACCGGACCAGAATGTTAGATTACAAGGAGCAGTGTGCCAAACTTTGTCAGTATCTTGTTTATGTTTACAGCTTATTCAGATCAACCGGACCAGAATGTTAGATTACAAGGAGCAGTGTGCCAAACTTTGTCAGTATCTTGTTTATGTTTACAGCTTATTCAGATCAACCGGACAAGAATGTTAGATTACAAGGAACAGTGTGCCAAACTTTGTCAGTATCTTGTTTATGTTTACAGCTTATTCAGATCAACCGGACCAGAATGTTAGATTACAAGGAGCAGTGTGCCAAACTTTGTCAGTATCTTGTTTATGTTTACAGCTTATTCAGATCAACCGGACCAGAATGTTAGATTACAAGGAGCGGTGTGCCAAACTTTGTCAGTATCTTGTTTATGTTTACAGATTATTCAGATCAACCGAACCAGAATGTTAGATTACAAGGAGCAGTGTGCCAAACTTTGTCAGTATCTTGTTTATGTTTACAGCTTATTCAGATCAACCGAACCAGAATGTTAGATTACAAGGAGCAGTGTGCCAAACTTTGTCAGTATCTTGTTTATGTTTACAGCTTATTCAGATCAACCGAACCAGAATGTTAGATTACAAGGAGCAGTGTGCCAAACTTTGTCAGAGCATTATAGCAGTATCCGACTGTCTTAAAGGTAGGTTTATGGTAGTCCACCAATATTTAGATTCACGCGACGTCGGAATTTTTCCTGTGACATCGTAAACATTCGTTACGTATCCGAACCTATTCAGGCGACGTCGTAAACATTTGGCGGTGGAAGTTTCCACCGCCGAATGTTTACGACGTCGCCTGAATAATTCCAACGTCGTGTGAAGCTCATTATGGTAGACAACCATCAACTATTCAACAATCATTGGGACCAGTGTTCGATCCAACCACGCGGCGACTATCCTTTATGACATTTTTCTCAACGCATCAGGCTCTCACTCATGAGGTATCAGGTTCAATCCTCGGTCGTGGCATATATCCTTTCTGACAAAAGTGTCACACACCAACGGTTTGATATTCATTTAACTATGTGGGCGAACAGCTGGAGGCTCAGTAAAGATGTTGTGGTAGTACTTACTAGTATGTGAATTGGCAGGAATCCATGGTTCTAAGGTGCTGCGATATAGGCTACCCATAGCAGTTGAATGAGGCGTTAAAACCCAATCAATCAATCAATTTCTCTGTTTGAATGTGGCGACCTTTCGTCCTTTCGCGTTCCGGTTCCGCATTCGCACTTAATATATAATGTATTACTATAATATAATGTAAATGAGTTCACATGCGGAACCGGAACGCGAAAAAGGCGAAAGGCCAATGTTTCGTGTTTTCGCAAGGCGACCTTTCGCCCCGCCAGTCGAACAGGCGAAAGTACTACGACAGATTACTGTTTTTTGCGTGTTTTCGTGCTTTGTACGGCGGGACGTAAGGCGAAGATACGGAATGGCATAAATCATTCACAATAGGGTTCCTTTAAAGATACCATTTTCTTTCGTCCCTCCTCCCAATGTTTTGTATGATATTTCAAACAAACAATCACTATGTGCGTTGTACTTTTTTGTACAGTATACCACGACGATGACGTCATATTCGTGAAGCCGGTCATGGTTCATTTACCAATCCCGAACGACATCGACGATCACGAGAGTGAGATCGTGATTTTCCGGAGCAAAGACAACGGCGAGATAGAACTGATACCAAAACGTACGGCCATGCTGTGTCCCTCATCACAAAACTGTTATACATTCCAGATACAAAGCTTTGGAGGGTGAGTGCCAAGAAAATATTTGTACATATTCGCGTTTCTTTGAAGTCCTCATAACTGCATCTTAAAACAAGCTGCGTTTACGAGATTTTCGAGGCTATTCCATTTAACATTAGATGCAAAAACGCTTCATGCGAGTTTAACGTAACCGTTGTGACATAAGTTGTTATTGTTGTTGTTGTTGCTGCTGCTGCTGGTGGAGGTGGTGGTGGTGGTGTTCCTCGCCTTACAGCTTTAAACAAGTGCGGCTAAGAAAGGTTTGAAGAAAGACGACAATGTTCTCATTTAGGCATTTCATTGTTACCATTTTCTTTATTATTTTTTTTTTTCAGGATAGCAATTGGTAAGGTGAAGAAGAAAAGCTTACGGAAAAACCGAGCAGCTGTTATTGAAGAATACGATTTATATACTGAACAAGCTTATATATGTAACACCTTAACATTCATGGACAAAAGTTTGTTGCACGTGGGAATCGTGAAACTATTCGTAGAAATCGTAGAGAGAAGATTTGTCAAGAAAGCATTGAGACGGCGACAAAAAGAGGGACTTTTCGAGGTACCCGGAAGTCGTTCTCAGAACATCCGGTTGATGAATGAAGACATCGTTTGCTTGGAAATCGACGGAAACTTACAGCGCATGCGTGAAGTTCCGCTTGAAAATTATTTCATTGTTTACCTGAATAGTGCTCGGGACAACTTTCGGTCCTTTTCAGTGGAGACAAGGCAAGACCCAATGAACAGGGCCTATGGTAAGAGGGTACTTATGTTAGAGTAAAAATCTGGAAACAGTTCTTTGTGACAATTGAGAGCAACATGTAAGATTCAGGTCTGCATAATCAGAAAATAATGAATAGTTTTATTGATTTTTTTTATTAACGTCTTCATTTCAATATCTGTAAGAATTGTATTGCGTCCAGGATGGACTTTGAACCGATTGCATTTACGCACAATTTCTATTGATATCCGAGTGGTCTCATACGCAATTAGGGAGCTAACCCATATTCCCGTTTCTTTGCTTAGTGTTTCTAGTAAATGGTTGATTGAAACCTTTATTTCATCAAGCCATTTCCAACAGTGTCTTGTATTAAAGAACCTAAGAGACGAAAATCATGTAAAACTATTCGATTGTACCAAGCATGTTTGTTTATTGGTTGGGAACAGTTATTTAACCCTTTCCCAAACAAGTCGTGATTTTGACGTTCTTATTAGTAAAATATTGGGAAAACATTGAGACAAAAGAAGAAAATGCTGAAGATTAGCATTTTCTTCTTTTGCCTCAATATTTTCCGTGCTATATAATGTACACAAATTTCATGTTTTACAGCATCCATCTTGCCGTCTGCAGCAGCTTTCGTATTGGAGCACCCTAATTTTTTGTCGTGTGGGAAAGGGTTAATGAAATGGTTTAACTCTTTTATAATTGTATTCTGTTTGGTCTATAGGTATCATCAATTTCTACAAAGACAATGATGACGAACAAAGACTGCTCCATTGTGCTGTAGTTGACGCCAACAAATACATGCTCAACATACCAGATAGGACAAAGGTCATACTGCCGTCACGGGGTTTGTATAGCCACGGTGGTGGATAATCACGTGACTAAACAATTTTAGAAAATTTTAAATAATTTTGTTATTACTTGATTATTTTGAATTCGGTTTGAAGTAGAGGAGATGGGAAAGTGCCCGGACTTAAGTGGACATGGTTGATTTTCGAAAAATCAGCTAATAAAAATGTTAAATCAAAATTTTGGATGATCTTAAATATTTTCTTATCAAGTGATTTTTTAAAAAAAAATCCACCACATCCATCTAATACGTGACGTTTGTCCAACTCTCTGCTTCAACCCGAATTCAAATAAATCCCGTATTAACAAAAGTATTGAAGATTTTCTGAAATTGTTGTATCACGTGATTATCCTACGTGAGAGCTGAAACGGTTACACAATTTTTTCACGGGTACCCCCTTTTTAACAATTACCGGCGGATACCCGGGTACGCGTATAAACAGATGATCCTTTGTTTTTACTCACTCAATCACATTATAATACAGAAAAAGAGAAATCCACCAGTAGGACAGTATGAATCTTGATCAGACTGTGTGTATATTATTTTCAAGATCCTGCCTCATATTGTTTTTAGTTCAGATCACTTTCCAGGCATGCGTTTCATTAGGTGTCTCTATGAGCATTAAACCTTGTTGATTCCCGGCGAATACAGTTCAGAGTTTGAGTGGTGAAAACTCCTATTTACCCAACATTTATTGGTGTATTTTACCACATAGGTACAACGTCGAAATCTCTGGGTGGATCGTGGACGTCTCGACCCGCGACCCGATCTGCGCGAGAAAGTGTGGCATATAGGGCCGTGTTTGGTAAGTAAACAGACATTAAAACTTACTGAAGAAATATGATATGAATATAATTTCACAAAAATGGAGTGATATGCAGTTGACAAAACGAGTCCGAAGGACGAGTTTGTAAACCGAATCACACCCATTTCGAGTGAAACAATGTTTGTATCACATTTCTTAGTTGGTCGATCTTTTTATTACACACGATAAGCTATCGTATAATGTATTCACTGTTGAGCAGTACGATAGGTGTCTACTAACCTTGACAGCCTTTGGTAGATCATTGACATCTAGACCGGTGACCCGAACTTCTAGTGAACGTGTGGCTTATATTACACCGTATTTGGTAATAACACTGGTATATCTCACATAACGCAATTTTGGCAAAAGCAACGACGTAGAAAGCTAGAAAGTCCTTGATACAAACTTAAATGAAAATAATAAAGATCGAGATTTATGAGATACAATGTAAAATGCGTTATTTGATTGTCAATGTTCATTTATATTTTACAACAGAGATCACCTAATTGGCGAGTCACTTACAATGTTGTAACAAACTAGATCTTATTTTGGAAAGGATTAGTAAAACTCCTTGTACTGTACTTTCAATGTTTCAGACGAGGTGCCTGTATTAAGCCACCAAAGCCTGCTAGCCCTGGCCACACATTTAAAGGCGGACACCATACAAAACTTGAGTTATGAACTTGGTATACCTTACGACTACGTCATGGAACAGAAACTGTCTGGTAGGTTGGTTGTTTTCATCATGGGTGTTTCAACGCATCTTCAAACCAGGCCCGTAGGAATCAATTTCATATTGGAGGGGGCTGAAGCCCCTGTGTCTGAATATTGGGGGTTAATTTAGATTTTCCCTAAAATTTCGGTGTAAAATAAGAAAAGTTCGACGTTTTTAGCCAACTTTGGGGGACTAAGCCCCCCCCCAGCCCCCTGTTCCTACGGGCCTGCAAACAATGATTTCTTTCGACCACGACCCCAGTAAATCCTCCCCCTCCACGTTTATCAACAAAGCTTTTAACCACGGTGAATAACCTACGTGACAAGCGACGCCACGATTCAGTCTACCATGGAGAAAAAATAGGGAATCGGTGGACTCCTGTATGAATTCTGTCAATAACTCTCGTCACCTTTGTCGCATAGTCACAACAAATGTACGAGTTGAATGCTTGACAATCGATGGACATGTATTTGATAGAAGAAATTAGAAATTAGTAATTTGGCCCGACAAGACTTGTTGAAATCGTTCAAATCCAGATTACAAATAGATCTATACCACTGACTTCAATTACACAAGGCCAATTCCTCGTGCCTACGGGTTTTATCAAATACTTGCCAACTGATTGTT
This sequence comes from Fragum sueziense, assembly GCA_963680895.1. Taxonomy (NCBI): domain Eukaryota; kingdom Metazoa; phylum Mollusca; class Bivalvia; order Cardiida; family Cardiidae; genus Fragum; species Fragum sueziense. The sequence goes on from OY804606.1 coordinate 15,554,632, forward strand.
AAGCATTCTACAAGCACCACAATTGTTCAAAAGTTCTAAAGAGACGGGAATCGAAGGGAAATTTATTGACAAAAGCGTTACCTGAAATGAACGGTGTTTTCCAAATTTTCCCTCCCCAGATCGAAATATGACATCACAAGTCACGTGGACTAGGCTATACACTATTATAATAATCATCAACAGTCTGCATCCAAAAGATTTAGATCGAATTAATTCTTTCCCAAACAAGACCTTCTTTTTGCGTCCAAAGAAAAAGACTTGATAAAACATTTAATTGATACCAAAGCCTAAAATGCTGATATCCAAACATTTTCTCCCGTTTGCCTCCATAATATTATCTATGTTGAAATTTAGAAAGACCATTATGTATATCAACGCTCATTTTATCGTCTGCGACAGATTTCCAAACGCCCTGTGAATAGTTTTGGAAAGGGCTAAGAATTGATGCTGAACTACAGTCTCGTATTTTATAACAATTTTTAACAATTACGCCGGGATCTGGAAAAAGGGGTCCCTTGTGGCAATTGAGAACACAGTGAATCTAGATCAGACTGTGCATACAGACAATCTGATCTAGATCCATGTTGTTCTCATATTTACATTCTTTATTTGCGTTACTTCCTTTCAGTTAGAATAACAGGTCATAAGCATTCAACTACAGGTTGGTCTTGAAACTTGGTTTTCTAAAATGCTTTAAAAGACCTTTCTCTTTGTCGCTTCTTTTGAACAAAAACCTCGTAACTGCAGCTGCAGTTACGAGTTTTTTAATGAAAGGTGACGATATCCTTGCTATCTATTTACAGGAAGCCCGACGGTTATCGTTAATTTCAACATTTTATGGCACTGGCGCGGACACAAGCCCACGAGAGAGAAGGTGCAGATACTCATCTCCGCCTTTAATATTTGTGGTCACGCCAACATTGGGGCTCGAATCGTGGCGGCCGGTAACGAAAAACGCGCCCTCACCAAGGAAGATTTTGTAAAGTCACTACCAGCGATATAGACTTTAAGAATACGATCTATCATTTCCAAGCAATGTCTGAATCTGAATCCCCTTTGCCTAGTTTTTTTCTCCTTTTTAAACATCGTCTTCTCTTAATCATGTCCCAAACAAGAACTGGTTTTGACGTCCCTAATGGAGAGGGTTTGGGAAAACATTGAGACAAAAGAAGAAACTGCTGACAATCAACAGTTTCTCCTTTTGCCTCAATATTTTCCATGCTATGATGTAGACAAATGCTATCTTTTTTACTTTCAATTATGCCGTATGCAGCAGCATTCAATTAGGACAACCGTTCAATTTTGTCGATTGGGAAAGGGTTAACAGTGGGTAAAGACATTTGAACTTCAATTTCTCATTTCAATTCTAAGACCTATGTTGTGTGTACTCACTTGAGCAGTCTCAAGGAGACAATTCTAATCAGTATCCACTGCATTACACCATTTTATCTGTAGCTCGGATACGATATTTTCTTGTTTGGTCGTCTGATCAAGGATGGCACATTCAGGTATTTAACACTTCATTGTTTTCCAGCAATGATGCGTTCTAAGGTTTTTTCGCAGTAATATTATCACATTTGATAAATATATAATATTTCAATCCTTTCCCACACTACAAAATTTTAGACAGTCCAAATTTGAAAGACGGCCAAATTCGTTACCACACATAGTCGCCTTTAGACACCTTATATGATACTGGCTGAAAAAAACATTGTGGAAAATGAAGAAATTGCTTACAAAGAATGTGACATTCTATCCACTTGAAATTGTCATCTGCAATATCTTTGAATTTTGACTAGTCTTAATTTTTGCCGTTTGGAAATGGGACAATGAAAATGGATTTTTGTTCATTATAGTTCAGAAAATGTTTCAAGAGGGAGAAATTTTCCTCTTTTCCGTTTGTGTTTTCTGACCCTCTTTCCATATTTGGTGTAAAAACTCGGCATTCTTTTGGGAAAATAGTTAATGGATTATATACCTAGATATTAAATACGAAACAATCATTTGTATTTGTATCTTATATCTATTTTCAAATGAAGTTTTACCCTTTCCCAAACAAGACCTGGTTTTGACGTCCATGATAGACAAGGCTTGGGAAAATATTGAAACAAAAGAAGAAACTGCTGATAACCAGCAGTTTCTCCTTTTGTCTCAATATTTTCTATGCAATATTTTACACAAATCCTCTCTTTAATAACATCCATTTTGTCATTTGTAGCAATTTTTGAAGTGGATCACCCTAAAATTTTGCCGTTTGGGAAAGGGTTAAAGAAAATTAGCACTGTCTTTTCTTTTGAATTTACATTCATTGAATCAATGATTATACTAAAAGTTAAGTTACCTAAGAGCAGTATCAGTACTTTGATTATGTTTGCATAATTTCAAATTTTAAAAGGACTGTCGTTCTGAAGTAGTTAATATGAACTGTAATCCCTAATACATGTAACCCTTCACTTATTTATACAAAAATGTTTGAAAGTACAGCCATAAGATACATATTACGTTGATTTTTATTTCTCATGTTTTGCGCCAATGAAGAATTGCATGAAAATATTGGCCAAGCATGAATCTAAGAAAAAAGAAAAAAATGGGTTGGTATTAAATCCTCCTTTCTATTCTTCAAATGTCCGTAAAATATCTTCGACACACTTCGATATTGTACGACTGTCGTTGATAATTGTAAATGGATTGAATGACACAACTAGCTTAATATTTACTTGATTTTCTTCAATGAAAGTAAAGGTTGGAGCCCATCAATAGATCAGAAACTAAGCGTGCAATTACTTTAATCAAGACATGGCCAGGTTAATATTTTCAGATATTTCTTTTCCCCAAACAACTCCTTATTTCAACGTCAGCGACAGAGGAAAGTTTAAGGAAAATATTGTGACAAAATAGGAAAATGATGGATATCCATCATTTTCCTATTTTGTCTCAAAGTTTTCAAACGTTACTACTACATGAAACGTCAAAATAATGGATTGCATGGGAAAAGGGTTGGTATAAAACGCCTAATATTCGTCGTTGTGATCATCTTCGTCACCATCTTGTGTGTCGACTCCGACCTCTTCATAATCCTTCTCTAGAGCAGCAAGATCTTCACGAGCCTCGGAGAATTCCCCCTCTTCCATACCCTCTCCCACATACCAGTGGACGAAGGCTCTCTTAGCGTACATCAGATCAAACTTGTGATCAAGACGAGCCCAGGCTTCAGCGATGGCTGTGGTGTTGCTCAACATACACACGGCTCTCTGGACCTTGGCTAGATCCCCACCTGGGACGACAGTTGGTGGTTGGTAGTTGATACCGACCTTGAAGCCAGTAGGACACCAGTCTACAAATTGGATGGTTCTCTTGGTCTTGATGGTGGCGATGGCGGCGTTAACGTCTTTCGGGACGACGTCACCGCGGTAGAGCAGACAACACGCCATATACTTGCCGTGACGAGGATCACATTTAACCAGTTGGTTAGCAGGCTCGAAGCAGGCGTTCGTGATTTCAGCCACGGTCAGTTGTTCATGGTAAGCCTTCTCGGCGGAGATGACGGGAGCGTATGTAGCGAGAGGGAAGTGTATACGTGGGTAGGGTACCAAGTTGGTCTGGAACTCCGTCAAGTCCACGTTCAGAGCGCCGTCAAATCGTAGTGACGCCGTGATGGAGGAGACGATCTGACCGATCAGTCTGTTCAAGTTGGTGTAGGTTGGTCTTTCGATGTCCAAGTTACGTCTACAGATATCGTAGATAGCCTCGTTGTCCACCATAAATGCGCAGTCGGAGTGCTCCAGGGTGGTGTGGGTGGTCAGGATAGCGTTGTAAGGCTCCACGACGGCAGTTGCTACTTGCGGGGCTGGGTAGATGGAGAATTCTAACTTGGACTTCTTGCCATAATCCACGCTCAGTCTCTCCATAAGCAGGGAGGAGAATCCAGACCCAGTACCACCGCCGAATGAGTGGAAGATGAGAAACCCCTGTAGACCGGTACATGCGTCCGCTAACTTTCTGATACGTTCAAGGACTTCGTCGATTTTTTCCTTACCGATGGTGTAGTGACCACGAGCGTAGTTGTTGGCGGCATCCTCCTTACCGGTGATCAGCTGCTCTGGATGGAACAGTTGTCGGTACGTCCCGGTTCGAACCTCGTCTGAAAGCATAAACGTAATCGTTTTGAAATAGGGGCATGGAAATGTGTGCTTGTATGGGAAATGGTTAAAGGTATGACGTACTAAATGGGTCAAAAGTCTATATTGATCGTGCACGCATAAAATATACGCGTCGACGCATATATTCTATGCGTCGACGCGCAAATTTACGCGTCGACGCATAAAATTTATGTGAGCAGTTGAAAATATATGCGCCGACGCGTAAATTTTACGCGAGCGGGAGTTAAAAAAGCGAAACCGAGGCTGGCCAATGGGACAGGCGGTTAGAAACCGTTCCCTTTATACCATAAAATTGGTGGATGAAACAAAGGATCTGATTGGTTAATAGATAAAATACGCGTCGATGCGTATTTTCACGTGAGCAGTTGAAAATTTACGCGTCGACGCATAAATTTTCAACTGCTCGCGTAAATTTTATGCGTCGATGCGTAAATATACGCGTCGACGCACAAAATTTACGCGTCGACGCGTACAGTTTATATGCGTGCACGCTCTAAAAAGACTTTTGACCCATTTGGTACGCCATATAAAGAGGCTCATACTATGTAGTCGGCCATAGAATCCCGTAAAAATATATATTAGAAATATCGTATGGAATTGTCAACCTAGATCATTTTTGTCCAAGGAAATTTATACCGTTTGCAACTAACTATGCACTAACCGTAATTTTACGGGACTGTCCCGTAAACCAGCTGCCAGGACTTTTCCCGAAAAAAAATACGGGATTTTTTCACAGTGTAGCATGTGCCCTTTAACCTATTACCAGAGGGCAAACAATTTTAGAATTCAAATGTGTTGCAGACGATAATTCCAAGTGACTGAAATGTTACATTATTCTGTCTTTCTATGTAGAAAACGTTGTGGTAGATGAAGAAATTGCTTGTGACAAGCAATTTCTTCTTTTCCCGCGATGTTTTCCAAAGCCTTCATTATGTGCGTCAAATCGTGTTACTTTGTTGTACATAATGGGTTAATTGGTCAAAATGATATTCGTAAAGGCCGAAGATTCTATTGACCACAGATATGGCCGAAACGCGCTGTTTTGGAAAGTGTTAAGGTCCTTATAAAGCTGTCGTCGTATGATGATTTTTATAGTTGATCTGACATTTATATTTATTATTGGTCACGATAAATGACCCGGCAGAGCATCTCTAGACACTAGCTAGATATGCTCTGACAGTTTATTTATCGTAACCTATACTTAACCAATTGCCAGACAATATCTGGTTTTGACGTCTCTGGTAGAAAGGGCTTGGGAAAATATTGCAGCAAGAAAAGACAAAAGCCGTCATAGACGGATTATTCTCCCCGAATTTGTGTTTGTCACAAAATAAAATCTATCATACATTAAGCCCCATTTTCCCCATGACAGAATTTTTGTACACACATTATTGATAGAAAATGGTCTAGAACATCTCATTTATCATATATGTACAAAATTTCATTACATTCTGTCCATTAGATGGAGAGAAATTAGTGAGAAAGTAACTTTTACATTATAGCCCCTTTTTCCATGACGCAGCCTCAAATTAAGAAACGGAGAAAAGGCTTCCTAGGGATTATCCAAGGGATTTCACATGTGGAGTTTCATTGAATTTGCTCTAAGGGTTGCTGAGATCTGGCTGTGGACGGACGGACGCACGGACAGACACATGGACGGACGGACAGCGTGGCGACTATACACGCTCCTCCGATTTTTTTTCGGGGTGCATGAAAATGCGGATAATCAGCATGTTCTCCTTTTGCCTCAAAGTTTTTCTCGCTACATAGTACACTTGTGTAAGTCTTCTCTTTATTTACATCCACTTTGTCGTTTGCAACAGGTTTCAAATTGAACCACCGTAAAATTTTGACATTAAGGAAAGGGTTAAACGGCGGATATAACAACACGGTGGGGAATCGAGTAACACAACAACAACATGTTTAGCGGCGCCTGTTTCACTGAAGAATGTATTGAAGGAGTCATCGTCATTATGATAGTCAATGATGTAGATAAACACTTACCAACAACAGTGGGCTCCAGGTCCACAAACACGGCTCTGGGTACATGTTTACCGGCCCCGGTCTCACTGAAGAACGTATTGAAGGAGTCATCGCACTTCCCAATAGATTTATCCCCGGGCATCTGACCATCGGGCTGGATCCCGTGTTCAAGGCAGTACAACTCCCAACAAGCATTGCCTATTTGGACCCCGGCTTGTCCAACATGCACACTGATACATTCACGCTGGAAGAGAATGGAATTTTCAGAAAATCTTTATAAATGTACAAATCATGCTTAACTCTTATTCTCGATTTTATAAATAACGAATCTATTTGGCGGCACTATACATGTAGGCCACAAGAAAGCATTGGAAAAAAAGAGAAGAAAATGCTGATAAACAGCATTTTCTTCTCTATTTTTCAACGCTTTACTTTAATTATAAGCACATTTTTTCTTCGACTCCATTAGAGTTTTGACGTGTCTGGGCATCTGACCGTCCGGCTGGATCCCATGTTCGAGGCAGTACAACTCCCAGCATGCATTGCCGATTTGTACATCCGCCTGTCCAACGTGTACACTGATCAAAACATTCACGCTGGAAAAGAAATGACATTTTCAAAAACTCTTTAAAAATGTATTTAAATATATTCATATGCTTAACTCTTCTTTTTCGATTTTTATAAATAACGAATCTATGTGGCGGCACTATACATGTAGGCCACAAGAAAGCATTGGGAAAAAAAGAGAAGAAAATGCTGATACTTCTTTATTTTTCGACGCTTTCTTATCTATCGTAAATGACTTCAAACTCATTTACTTTAATCACGCATAATGATACTATGAAGCATTTTTCTTCAACTCCATTTAAGTTTTGGCTTAATTCTTTTTTTTTTTCGATTATTTTAATAACGAATCTATGTGGCGGCACTATACATGTAGGCCACAAGAAAGCATTGGAAAAAAGAGAACAAAATGCTGATAAACAGCATTTTCTTCTCTAAATTTCAACGCTTTCTTATCTGTTAAACGTAGTTACTTTAATTATAAGCATATTTTTTCTTCGACTCCATTAAAGTTTTGACTAGTCCGGGCATCTGACCGTCCGGCTGGATCCCGTGTTCGAGGCAGTACAACTCCCAGCATGCATTGCCGATTTGGACCACGGCTTGTCCAACGTGTACACTGATACATTCAAGCTGAAAGAGAATGGATATTTTCAGAAAATATTTCAAATGTACATTGATGGTTTTCAACCAAAAACCTCGTAACTGCAGCTTGTCTCAATCTGCAGTTGCGATTTTTTTTTTTTTTTTTTTTTTTGAAAGACGATGTATCTTATCATATATTTTCTTATAATCTTATAATCGACTTTCTAAATTATCTATATAGCGTTACTTTACACGTAGGCCATCAGAAAGCATTCGCAAAAAGCCAAGAACATGCGGATAAACCGCGCTTTCTTCCCTTTTTTTAATGCTTTGTTATCTTTCAGTCTATAGCCCCAGAATAATCTTTTTTAATTAAGCATATGTAACTTTTTTTCTTCGATTCGTTTGAAGTTTGGTCGTATCCGGGCATCTTTCCATCCGAATTGGTCTCGTGTTCAAGGCAGAGCAACTCCCAGTATGCATTGTCGACCTGAACCCCTGCTTATTCATCATGAACACCGATACATTCAAGCTGACAAGCAACCAACTTCTTCATTTCCCAAAATGTTTTCTATCCTAAATGACAAAATTTGACTCATTCAATTGAAATTGTCATCTGCAACATCTTTGATTTTGGACCAGTCTAAAAGTTTGTCATCTGGTAATGTAATAAAGTGTTTCAAGTGTCATTATTCTTCCCATGGTTCCAGCTCAAAGGAAATATTCGTAATCGGACAGGGCGGAAACATTTAATCAAGTATCATTGTAGAGTTCAAAAAGTCCAACTTCAGAGTTACAGCAACTAAAATTGTGGAATGGCTCTTAACCCTTTATAGGACTAATTTCTATACGGATTCTAATTCAAAGATGTTGCAGACGATGTTATTATGTGAACGAAATTTAGAGTTTCATTCTATCTCTGATTAAGAAAAAACATTGTGGGAAATCAAGAAACGGTTTGTCACAATCGATTTCTTCATTTTAGTGCATTTTATCTTTATAGGCGCCAAAAAGTGTCAATTCGGTGAAAGTGGGTTTACCCTTTCAAAGACAGCGACTTATTTTGACCGCTGTTTGTTGTATTTTAAAGCTCCGTTGGAAAAGAGGGGGGAAAAGGACTTATTTTCAACATATAAATGATATTGAAGTTAATAGAACGCCTTCTCCCTTAAAGTGACATTTCAGAATTATTTTTACATAAATTTTACTTTTATTCTATCTGAAAGAGCGCGTTTTCTTATGAAAATTCTGAAAATTTCAAGCCAAAATATTGAACCGTTTACGAGAAATATATGTTTTTGTGCTAAAATTACACAAATTGTTGTGGACAACAGTTCAGATTTATATAGAATTTGCCATTTCTGTCTCAACTTTGAATGCGCATTTTTCGCTTATAAATAACAACTCCAAAAAACTGATAGCATTTCTACGCATTAGAATAAACAATCTTTGCATCATGACATACTTTTAAAAAATGAAATAAATGTGAAATGTCACTTTAAACTTGTCCTTTTAATGAAATACATGTATATTACCAATTTACAAAAGGATATTCTATCCTTTTCAAGATAAGTCAACATTCCTAACAGAAATAGATCTAGATCTAGATTGATGACTTTCATTTTCTTCTGTAGCAAAAACAGTTCAAATCAATCAGTTCAATTTTAACTGTAACCCTTTTCCAAACAGCAAATGTTTGGGGTGGTCCTATTCAAAAGCTGCTGTAGATGACAAGATTGGTGTCAAAAAGGAGGGGATTTGAGTTAGAATTTAGCACAGAAAATATTGAGACAAAAGGAGAAACTGCTGGTTATCAGCAGTGTCTTCTTTTGTCTCAATGTTTTCCCAAGCCATTTCTATTAGGGACGTCAAAACGAGGTCTTGTTTGGGAAAGGGTTAAAGTTAAGCTTTATCCACTTTCATTTTGTCGTCTGTACATAGCAACTTTCAATCCGAAAGAGTCCAACTTTACAGCTTATGAAAGGGATTTGTAATAAGTTAATAGATATCGATGCTTTTCAATGAAAACCTCGTAACTGCAGCTTAAAACAAGCTGCAGTTACGAGGTTTTCATTAAAAAGCGCTAAAAAGAGGTTCAGCTGCGTTGTGCGATTGTATTACATGCGACAATAGAATGCTTGTATAATTATGACATTTCATCTATTCTTACCCTTACCAAAATGGCGAAAATGTTTATCAATCCAATTTGAAGAAGATGCAGACAAAAAATAAATTATGCAAAAAGTATAGCCTAAAATATGTACGTTATGGCACAGGAAATATTGAGGGAAATGAGAAATTGCTTATTATCAGAATATTTTTCTCTTCTCTTGGAGTTTCTCGAAGCAGCTTCTATTAGAGACGTCAAAACAAAGTCTTGTTTTGCAAAGGGTTAACATTTGTACTAGGTGATGAATAACAAAGCCACGAGAGAATAAAGAGATAACAACAGAACTACAGATAAGAAGGGTAATGGCTTTTCAAAATGCAATACATGTATTTCATTTATTGTTCACGAAACCCTATGATGTGGGTACGCATTAGAATCGTCTAACCGAGACATTTCAAATGAGTACCCACAACATGGAGTTTGGATTAGAATTAACAAAAGTATGATGCTTCCACCACCTCTTATCTGTTGCTCATCTATAGAACATGCATGTTCTTTCCAGAAAAGAAATAAAAGCGGTAAATAACATTTTCGATTAATGTTTTCTAAATTGAAATAATTTCGTGTTTTCTTTTGTAAACAATTTAATTTATAAGTGTATCTTCTTTTAACAAATCCCCAAAAAAACCAAGGACAAGTTTTGACTAACTCAGGTGGAGTAAGCTTTGGAAACTATCATATAAAGAGAGAAAAAACAGAATATACTCAGAACTAACCAACATTTTATCCTTTTCTCTTGATATTTTTCTACTGTTTACAGGTAACACAGATTGAACTTTTTGACGGATGGAAAACGCTAAACAGGACAAGTCAATTTTTACCGCCCGAAAAAGGGTAAATCTAAAACAGGATGCTGGGGGGGGGGGGGGTTTGCAGCACTGGGTGATAACATAGTTTTAGGTATTCTGACCCTCACTAGATAAAAAGATTTCCCGTAGTCTTGCCTAAACCTTTCACGTTTTCCTTGTCAACGGAAATTACCGAGGTCAATCAAAATATATATTAACCAATCAAAATGACTAATTTAGTCACATGTTCCAATAATCTCCAAAATTTACATCTCTAAAATTGTTTCAAAGAGACAAACCTTGACTTCAGTGTTAGAGTTTGTGTAGCGAATTTGCTGTAGCCGATACATAAAAGTCAAGAGAGTGGTATATGTTCAAAAACATGAAAAAGAGACATTTCATTCCCATTTCATTGTTAAAGTTTGTTTTGATGCCAAAAATTGTTATTATAATGCGTTTAAATGCTATCAGTATTTTGAAATTTTTGCTTATAAGACAAAACCACTTTTAAAGATGAGACAAAGAATAACACATTACATTTACATGTGAACTGTAGTTTACCACAATTAATTACATTTTGAGAAAAAAATATATATAGATCATATTCCTCGTTAACGGCGCAATACTTTGGCTTGATATTTTCAGAAGAAAATAAGCTCTTTCAGATAAAAATAATAGTAAAATTCTTAAGAAAATATTTTTGGAATGTCTCTTTAAAGTTATGCTTTCTTTGACAGAAAACATTGAGGCTTAAGAAGAAAATGCTGTTCCATCAGCATTTTTTTTTTTTGCCTCAATGTTTTCCAAGCCTATTCTATTAGGGACGTGAAAACCATATCTTGTTTGGGAAATGGTTAATTACAAATAGTTTTTTAGCTAAAACTAGTGTAGATGTAGATTGTTATCAGCAACTTGACACAGCCTCTCACTTAAAACAAGTGAGGCGGATATCATGACCTGCTTCAGTGAGTCTCAGTTATTTAACAAACACGCCCTCTAGCGCAAACCGGTTTTACTGGCAATTCTAGCATATCGTCGCTTTTCAACGAAATCCTCGTAACTGCAGCTTGTTTTAAGCTGCAGTTACGAGGTTTTCGTTGAAAAGCATAGATACGTCACGTTCATGCGCGGATCCAGAGGGGGAGTCAGGGGGTCATGACCCCCCCTGGAATTTGACGAAAAACGAGGTTATCACAAAGATTACTGGTTATCTCTCAAAATAGATGCGCCAGTTGTCCATGTGTGCCGCAACAAACTGTTGTTATATTTAGTCCTTCATGGTATGACATGTGCGCGCGGATCCAGAGGGACCCCCTCACCCCCCTGGAATTTGGCAAAAAGGGGGTGAAGATTGGATACCCCCCCCCCTGGGAAAAATACCTGGATCCGCGCTTGGATACGTCACGTTTATAGCCTTTCTCGAAAGGAAAACAGCTAGAACTGTCATTTGAAAGCTGTCGCGAAGAACGAAAACGCATGTAGGGTTTCTTGGAAAACGAAACCCCTAGTTATCGTCATTCTAGGCTTTGAAAATTCTTTTCTATCAATGTCTTTTTATAAAGTAGATCTATTCTTTCATATTGCAGGGGAAAAGATTTATTTATTCATTTGTTCTTTTATTTTACTCGAACTGTTCTTTAAAATAGGTCGAACATGTTCTAAGAGAAAATTTTGAGGAAAGGTTTCTAACATCTGTGCAAATGAACTTTTATATAGGCCCACTACGTAGCTTAGACATCAAATATGGCGCGCGCTCATTTTCATTTCCGCGTTAAGCTTATAATAGTAACTAATTCAAATCAAACAGACAGAATAAAATATACAGCAAAATTAGACTAAATCTTTACTCACCATGGTTACAAAGAGTCGTCTTTTTCCCCAGAAAACACACGAAAAAGAGATGTTTTAGAAGGTTTTTTGGTCCTTTAATTCTCACGACGACCCGAACAGTCTAGAGTGAGTCAGTAAAGTGATGTAAATTTCATCTCGTACCACTTTGACAGCCTGGGCCCGCTGACACTTAACCGAAACGGACGAATTTTGCAGTTTATTCGTGCTTTTCAACAAAAACCTCGTAACTGCAGCTTGTTTTAAGCTGCAGTTACGAGGTTTTGTTGAAAAGCCACGTCATACTGGTTCAAATTGAAAGATGAACATTGAAGACGAGCTACCCAGTCCTTTCCCAAGAAAGAATTGGTTTTGACGTCTCTATGAGAATATGTGTAGGAAAAAGATTGATGCAAAAGTAGAAAATGCTGACAATAAGCATTTTCTCCTTTTTTTCTCAATATTTTCCAAACAAGATTGTATACAAATGTTTTCTTTTTCTAAAAGTTCAATTTGTCGTCTACAGCAACTTTCGAATTGGACCGTCCTAAATTTGTGTTATTTGGGAAAGGGTTAAATATACTAGTTCTTATTGAAAGCTGTTGCAGACGAACTACTTTTTCCAAAATAAGAGCTGGTTTTAATGTCCGTAATCCTAGAATAAGCCTGGTAAAACAATGAGGCAAAAGCAGAAAACACTAATAGCCAGCACGTTCTATTTTTGCCTCAACGTTTTCTGTTCTATCTGGTAGACACATCCTATCTTTATTAAAATCGATTTTGCCAGTAGCTTTCAAATTGAAACAGGATAAATACTAGTTACTGAAAAGATAAACTAAAAACGATATAAATGAAAACATTACAGGCAATGATAGAACTTAAAGAAGAGAAGCTTCTTATTCCCTAGGGTTTCTGACATCCTATAAGGCATGATTCATAAAAAAGAACTAAGCGGTATTTGAAGAAAGATTTTTAAAAAAAAAAAAAAAAAAAGCATAATTGCATAATGGTATTTTTTCTGTATAAAGTGGTATGTAAAAGTATAATATTGTGATTATAAAAAGTGGGATTGTTTGGTGTTTATCAGAATGTGTGAAATATTTTCGTTCAATTTGCAACAAAATAGTTTAACGAAAATTGTCAACTAGACGTAAAGGGTAAAAATATCTAGATATTTATGTATCCATGTAAACGGAATGTAGAAAAAAAGATATACGATACATAGTTTTCCCTTTACTCAAAATATAGACCTTAAAGTGACCAATGCTAGTTTGTCGAACACACAATCAGGTAAAAAACATTATCAAGAAACATTGTGTGGATTGGTCAATATATACTGAAGGGTAAAAGAAAGTATACACTTTTTGTTTTTCGATATCTCTCTTAATTTCCATCATATCGACCCAAAATGTTGTACTATTTATTTCTACTCCTAAACAAATAATACAATATTGTTAAATTTCACACGAAAGTGCTTGATTACCCATACTCTTGCTACAGGCCGATTTTGCAAATTTTGCACATGCGCCATAGTGGAGCTTCAAATGTTGCTGTTAATTCATATTTAATTTCTTTATTCTTTGTCACAACAAATCACAACGTTAAATTTTCTCTAACATTATAACACAATTCTCGGTGGCTGGTAGAAATCGATGAATATGCCCCTTTTTTGCCATTAAGACCCATTTTTCTAAGACGCAACATAATACGAAAGAAACGTGACACTATAGATTAATCATACACTTAGTCATGTAGCATAGGAACATTGTCTGCAAATTTTATCAAAATTCGTCTATAAATTTAGAAGGAGTTATGTCAGATAACTTGTTTGCATCAAGCCTCCTTTTGCCATGACGCATCGTAATATGGAAAAGTACTAAAATTATACGCATGGTCCTAGGTGATTAGGTACTTTCTGTAAAAAAAATATCCAAATCCGTTTATAAATGTAGGGATTCTGTCAATGGGAATTCTTGAATAAATTAATTAAATCCCCTTTTTCTATGACGCTATGCGCTATGAAAAAGCCTTCGCAACGAAAGGAAGGACGTAAAGATGGGTAGGCGAAGAAGTTTTCATCAAACAAACGACCACGTTCGGTGGCGTTTAAAAATCAGAATAATCTATAAAATTATTTTCTCAGAAAACGTGGAAGAACTATGGTGTATACTTATTTTTGCCTCTCAGTATATATAGGTAGATTTATTCTGTCCAATGAAAATCCGAATAGAGTTCCTCAATTATGTGCCTTCTTAATCAAGGCCGTTTCTAACTTTGCCTACCCACATTAATTTTATATCTATAGTAACATTATGAAACTGTACAAAGATATCTGGTTATAATTTTAGTTCCAGCGCTTAAAGTCTTGTCTTTTTGACTCACTCTTTCGCTGCCAATGTCGCCTTTTGGCGACCTACTACGAGACTGCCAATGTCGCCTTTTGGCGACTTCAAAACAATAGCTTAATTAGGTCATTCAAGGTCAAGGTCAGGGTCATCTGATCAAACTGCCTGATAAAAAGTATGCTATTCAACGTAATAGTTTATGTGCAATCATTCCTGAGGGTTTCAGGTTAAAATTCATCAAATAATGATTTTACTATATTATAAACTGATAAGCCCTGTTATGAAGTTTAAAAAACTTGGCACTGGAAATAGCACAATTCCAGGAAATTTGGCAGCGAAAGAGTTGCAATGCATCACAGCTCTGATTGTCCCCATGGTTTTTTTTTTTTTTTTTTTTTTTCTTTTTTTTTTTTTTTTTTTTTTTTTGTTTTTTTTTATCATTGAAATATCTAATGTGTGCCCCTTTAATCAACCCTTTTCCAAAAAAGACCTGCTATTGATGCCCCTAATAAAATTGGCTTGGGAATCAATTGAGGCAAAAGAAGAAAGTGCTAAATTCAGCATTTTCTCCTTTGCCTCAATGTTTTTTGCGGCTATATCATTCACATTTTTTACCTTTCAGTAGGCCTAACTTCCATTTTGTTGTATGTAGTACTTTGCTTTCAAATAGGACCGCCCTAAAATGTCATCGTTCGAAAAAGGGTCAGCCCTTTTCAAAACGGCTAGAATTTAGACAACACCTTTCGAATTAGAAAGGTCTCAATTTTTGTTCTTTTGTGAAAAAGTAAAGAAACTCTTATGAAAATGTAGGTTAGGTGATTCAAGAAACATAGAAATAATCTAAATGAGTCCAAAGATATTGTTCAAGAGATCTTGTATAAATAAGAGGTTGCTGAAAGCCTTTTCAAAACAAACCCTGCCTTTGACCTCCAGTATGAAATCAATAAGTATGGGAAAACAAAGAGACAAAAGAACAAAATGAGGATAGCCACCATTTCCTTCTGTTTTCTTAATATTTTATTTGCATTATGATAAACAAATCATTTCGGCATCAACAGTGGTTTTGGTTACTGCAGCAGCTTTCAAAGTCTAACATATTGACTGAATTTTAGGAAAGGGTTGTAAACCTTATGCTCGAATTGGTTATCATTTTCCAAATACGAGATGATTTTACCACAAAAACTCATTTAAGTACTATGTATGCTACTTAGGCCAGATAAAAGTTAAGCTAAATAAACATTTCTAGTATACGTAATTGTGTATCAATGCCTATTTTTTCTAAACAAATTTAGTTTACAATACCCCAAAACAACAACAACAACAGCGACAACGGCAGCAGTATTATTTGAAATGTTTCACCAAGTACATTCATAAATAAACTTTAAAAATAATCTAATTGAAGAAAGTAATACATGTCATTGAAATCAAGTCACCGTTGGCAAAAAGAGCAAAATAGTCTCAGTTTTATAATCATTCATATGAGAACATGTATTAAGAAAATAATTATGTAGCGTCCAAATATAGTCCAATTTTGTTAGAAATGTAAGTAAAGAGACTAAATAACACGCAATTATTGAAATTATGCGGCATTTGTACCAGTATTGCAGCCAGCGATTATTTTCAATAAGACAACTGGCGGCCATTTAGGATTTTTTCTATATATACAAAGTTGGTATTAAGGAGAAAGAAGAAATGAGAAGTAGGAGGAGTGAGAAGTAAAATGAATTGGCTTACAAAGTACTCTTTAAAAGGGCCATGTAAAAACTGATATAGAAAAATGTATTTTTTCAAGATGGTATCCAGCAGCCATCTCTATTTTAGAACTTTTTTGACATCCATATGCTATATTTATCATCAGATTTGAGTTCAGCATACCTAAAAAACCCGAGTTAGATGCATCTTCCGCATCATTTTAGGCCAATTTGACAAAAATTGATTTTACCAACTTTGCTTATGGCGGTCATCTTGGATTTTCGCGAATTGTGGGAGTTGCCCAAAGTTGCCACTCCGGCAACCAAGCTAGATCTGCTCTAGAACACCTATACAATGCAATTGAAAAATAAAACTTCATTGTACTCGGCATTGCAAGGTTCCGAAAAATTCAAATGGACTACTCCAGCCGCCGCGACTTGGCAGTTGAAAACGGCGCAAAACCCCAATACATGAATAGACCTTAACTTTAGCCGCGTGTGATTTAGGCCTGAAGTGGTCTTCTGGAAGAGGTAGAGCTAGTCTGGTTTCCGCCTCTGATACTTACACTAAGTTGCATTTTTTCTACAGCGTAGAGTATCAGAGGCGGGAACCAGACTCTTCTGGAAGAGCTCTACCGGCCTAAATCGCATACGGCTTTTCATTTTGAGTTGGGTTCAAGTGTTATACAATACGTGTACAATATTTACCAGCTAAACGTATTTACATCATTCAATTACTACGTTTACTGATAGTGGTTGAAAAGGGAGAAGAATATTGTATGAAAAATTTAAAAAAAATGCTACTTTTGGTTATTGGTTAAATCGTCAATAGAAGCTTGTAAGAATATAATTATATAGCCTGTTAGATGGTGAAAAGAGTTTGTGGAAAATCCGAATAGGAGGGCCGACTATAAAGCACATTATTTAACAGTTGTTTACAAACAATTAAAAGTAGATCTAAAAGATGGGTGCATTTTGGCGTTGGTGACTAAAGTGGATCCAGATCAGCCTGAGAACACGTACAGTCTGATCTATGTAAATGTAAGACATTTATAAGCTTAAATTATGATCTGACCTCAATTGAACGCAACTTGAATCAAGCCGTAGTTACGAGATTTTATACCTACAACCACGAAATACTATTGTTTATTCGAAATTACGTCCCGATTAACTGGATAAAATCGTTTCCTATTGGATTGGTCCAAGAAAACTGCCTTGGGAGCATAGAAACTAATGATTACTCCGATAAGTTCTGCATGAACCTCATTAATTTTTAGGGACAATGTTCCAGTTATTCGGAACATTCGGTCTTTACTCTAGAAACTTAAATGTTTCGCACCACATAATTATGTCTCGCTGCCAGATTTTCGACAATATGACATGTGTTTACTATTCACCATTTTTTGACTGTTAGAGCGTATTTGTTAAACTTTTGTGAAACTGCTTTTCTCAAGATGGAAATAGATTATTTAGATCAAGACAGTTGTAAGTGCGTTAGCATTTTATTCATGTGTAATAATTATGATAAAAACTGTTGTAATTCACTTTTAAGTGCGACGAACTATACTCATCAAAAAAGTTAAGGACCACATATTTGAAATGATATATTTTACGATTCTTTTAATAAATTCATTCATGAATTACTGTATAATGAATGGTAATCTTTCCTCAGTAACAAATCATCGGGAGATTGTAAAAATTGCCGAAACTAAAATTGTAAGAGAACTTGACATTGCACTACCCCTAGAAATGCTTGATTTTACATGTAGTGGGTGGGGTAACATTTTACAGAAAAGGTCCTTGTTTCTCAAGATTTTCCTCCGAAAATTTAGGTACATAACCTGCGTTGCCATCTTATGCATCTTTCACTTCAATGCAACGTGAGCAGACGCTTGAAATTAACTTACTGTTCCGGCATGAAGGGATCTAGACAACGCATCTATCGGGACCCGTTTAAAGGCTTCCAACATGTCTGTGTGGACATTATGGAAAGGAATTCTTCTGTGATGACAGTCCTACACATGTTTAACGAGTTTCATGCAAAGAAATCATGCTAACCTTTCAATAAGTTATGTTTTTCCTTCTTGAGAACAAAGCTCGACGTGTGAAGACGAGCGTTATCGTCCATCAAATTACACCAACAGACCAACGGTACAAGCTGTTTATGTTCAAACAACAAAAAGCACATTTGAGCTCTTAAATTATGCATATAGAGGCTTCCGGCGATCCCCACTTCAGTCGCACAGACCGAAAGATTATGCATTGACTTTCAAAGTCCACAATGCAACTTTCACCTTGCAGATTTGATGTCTATTTTGAGATGTGACCGATGAAAATTGTGACAGAATACCAAAGTCGGAAAGGTCGTAGTGTCTCTTCAGAAAAATCGGCGTTTTAAAGATTTTTAAGGTGTAAAAGACGATAGGTAAAATGAGCCATCAGTGCATGTGTGGAGTGGGTACGTTAAGGTGGTTCTACGGAATTTGACATCCATCCTAACAGATCGCTGACCGGTGATCGATAAAGAGACGAGGTTTTCGTCAGATAATCTTATCCGTTCGGTGGTGCTATTGTTCCTAAATTCATTTTAGAGGACGATAACGACCGTCCGTGCATGATTAGAATTGCAACTGAGTTTTTTACAGAGAGAAAAATGTAACTTAAGCAATTGACAGTACATTCTTTTCACGTGAATCCTGTTTAAAATGTACGGGGCCATCATTCAAGAAAGGATCTCTACTGATGTAATTCCATAAGTGATACTGGAAGCTCTCAAACTGGAGATGGTAGAGGCATAGTGTAAATCTCTCATACATGGTACCAGAAGTTAGTTTATAACTTCTACTTTTCTTGCATTGAGTTAATAGAGGTTCGAGATAGTCAAACTGGCCATACGACGTGTGATTTTTCAAAAGAAAATCATGAGGAAAGAGGCTTTTTCTGGAAGTTGCCATTCCACCCACTACATGCAAAAACAAGCATTTTTGGGGTAGTGTTATGTCATTTTCTCTTACAGTTCTAACTTCGGTTAATTTTCCAATCAACTGATCAACGGATTATGAAGAAAGGATGCTAATTATCATGTAACAAATCAGAAATAGATTCATGTAAGGAATCACAAAATATTGCACTTTGAATGTGTGGTCCTTAACTTTTTTTTTGAGGAGTATATATATTGTCTTTTTCAATTATTACAAGGACATATTGCTTCATACATTAAATTGGGGGAGTTCTATCAAATTCTATCACGTAGAACTTTTACAAGCTTTTCTTATGAAAAAATGCAAATTTTGACATAAAGCGCTTCTGCTTCGCTGATCTAAATGAATTTGTGAATATGGTGTTTTATTCATGAACAAATTCTTAACATCACACATTTTTAATATTTTCTGTATTTGTTAGATGTAAAAAAATCGAGATAAAGCAACGGTCATTCAGCATTAAAAAAAAGTAAGTGCGCAGTAATACTTTTTGAACGACCCCTTGTGAATCTAACCAATGACGCACTTGGATAAAAAAAATGGCGTACGATTCTAATGAGGAATTATATCTATTTGACAATTTATCGGTGTCTGGGAATGATGAATACAGAACACCAATAACAACATGTTGTACATCATGTAAAGAGGATGACCTGCAGGTCGAGGCTGTACGTTATTGTGTTGACTGTGAGGAATATCAGTGTGGAAAATGTGGTAGGTTTCACGATAGATACAGCACCGGGCACGACGTATTGGATGAGTCAAAGAGAAAGAGATGGGGAGAGAAGAAAAGGACGAATCTACCGACGGAGAAATGTAAGAAGCACATTGGGGAAGTGTTACAGATATATTGCATAAACCACGAGGAGCTTTGTTGTCATGTGTGTGCAGCATTGAAACACAGGTATGGTGTACCAAAGAGGACACACGTCTTACGAAAAAAATTTATACTCACTGGTGGTGAACTCGGCCAAAGTGAGGGACGTTTTTTTCGCGATCAATGTATTCTGTCGGTGTTGTTATACAATATCGTAACTACGGCTTTATCGAAGCCGTAGTTACGAGATTTTATAACAACACCGACAGTTTGTCAATACAAAACGGTAAACCCGGTCTGTTTTTAGAACAAGTTAATTGCCATTAGAAAAAATCTATAAACTCACATTTAAACGCAAAATATCTATACCTTGTTGTAGCGAAAATTGTTTTAGTTCACCATCAGTGATACTTGCACTTTTAAGATACATGCAAATATAGTTCATGTGAGTAAGCGCATGTTTTATATGGAATATCCAACCTTGGTTTGTTTACAAAAAGAGCACGTGTGTCTACCATTTCAATAGTTGAAATATTGAACCCTTTCCCAAACCACAAAATTTTAGGGCGATCCACTTCAATAAACTGCCACAAATGACAAAATGGAAGTTATTAGAGATAAAATTTGTGTATAAAATTGCAAAGAAAATATCGAGACAAAAGAAGAAACTGCTGGTAATCAGCAGTTTCTTCTTTTGTTTCAATGTTTTTCCAAGCCTTTTCTATTAGGGACTTCAAAACCAGTTCTTGTTTGGGAAATGGTTAATATCTTTTTTTATCTTGTGGATGTATAGATCTACATAATTCCATGAATTCTTACTTCAAAAATTTACGAGACCATATTAATGTGTACGACATGTTTGTCTAATTATATATTATAATGGTGCCTAACTCAATTGTTATATGGAAGATGACTATTTTTTTTTCAGTACATGTCCAGATAAAAAGTACATCCCTGACCTAGCTGAAAACATTGCGAATGACAAGGATTACAAGACACTCGATGCTGGCACTAAAGAGCTAGTAGCCTATCTGAATGATTTTCTAGTACAATCTACAACTAATAAAACCACTGTTGAAAATACACTTGATAGTTTTGACCAGTGTGTTAAAGAAACTCGAGAACGATTCTTAGATATGTTTGACCGACGAGCCAACGAGACCAGGAGACAGGTAGCAATGGAACGCACAAGAATTGCCTCGGAAATCGACTCCACAATAACATGGGGGAGGACATTGATCACAGAAATTAAGCAATTACAAAGTAAAATTGACCCCACCAAAGTGACAAACAAATCCCAGCTATTCATCAATTTGAAGAACAAGAGAATAGAGCTTAACAAAACATTGAAGGAATTGGAACATAATATATCGAGACCGCAACCAAAAGATATTTCAGTCGAGTTTTGCAAAGAAATATCCGTACTTCTAGGTGAAAAAGTCGAAGTTGTTAAGCACAAAGTCGTTACGTGGACCCCAAACAAAGTTCCCGCTTCTGCACTCAAAAGCAAAAATAAATTTTATTCTGCTCCTTTTGCCATTGCTTTTGACAACAGAAGTAGGTTGCATCCATCTGTTAGATTTGGCAACAGAGCTGCCGTCAGTTTTTACCCAAATGACCCTTCAAGGTGTGGGTAGTTGGACGTTGTGATGTTTGAAGAGGAGTTGAGGGTCGATAAACATGTCTTAAGGTATATGACCCATCATTAAAAACACCACTTTCTAGTCATACGAAATGCACCAAATTACACACACTTGTTAATACACTTCACATAAGTTGATTCATCGTCTCGGATTTTGAAATTATGCTTCAAGAAGAAAATAATTTACAAATATTATTTTACTCTATATTCATATGCAAGGGAGGTAATTTTGAACATTTTTGTCGAATATTTCCATAAGTAAGCATTAATTCAAAATTCTAAACCGTTCAAAATACTTATGTTTGTGTGTGGAATGGAAATGTTACACAATTTAGGAATTTACTGGCACTTTTCAAATTTCGCCTCTGGCACTTTAGTGCTAATGATGGGTTGTATACGTTAATAACGACTTGCACGTAGATTCCAATGGAACAATATTTCAAATGACATCATGCACCTATGCATTTTTATGGGAAAATGAATTGTTTAACTCATTACCAGACAGTGACTCCCCACAAGGTTATGGCTTTGGAAAACATCGTGGAAAATGAAGAAATTGCTTGTGACAAGCAATTTCTTCATTTTTCACAATGTTTTCTACGTAAATAGACCCAAAATGTAAATTTTCATTCACTTGAGATTGTCGTCTGCAACATCTTTGAATTTCGTCTAGTCTAAAATTTTGCCGTTTGGAAACGGGTTAAGAGTAGACAGACGAAGTTTCGTATGTAAAAACGCATCTGTTACATTGTAAAGTTTCTCTTCTATTCCTTCATGCATTTGTCTCTTCATCCATCATTTATGTCTTCGGGATTACATGTCTGTCCTCCATCGTAACGAATAAGAATAAGAATAAGAATAAGAATATTTAATAATGCTCAATTATACCCATTCGTGGGTTAAAGGCATACATTTAAACATACATAAACACACAAACACAAATGCAAAAACATCACTTACCCTTTTCAAAACAAGTACTGATTTTGACGAGCCTATTCATGGTATTAAGAACCCTTAAGAGAAAAGAAGAAGCTGATAACAAATTTCCTCTTCTCTTTTCAGGGTACATTTATATTTACAGAGACATTAGTAAATCTATTTGCCTGGAACATATTAATCATTGATCTTTAAACAATTGATATTTTGTTGTTTGAAAGGGCTAATAAATGTCATTCAATTAAATACATAACATACACATATGCTGCTTTCAATGAAACATGTGTGCATGGGATAAAGCAACAAATTGCTGGAAGTCATAATTGGTTTGGAGTCCAAAACTTAAACAATTTGACATTCATGGATAAAAGACGCGACAGACTGCATAATTCGCACATTTTTGCTGTTGAACATTCTTGAAAACGTGACATGGTTATCATCACTGTGAATAAAGTCTGTTGTATTCAAATCTTCATATAATACTTGTCTTTGAGCAGAATACTTAGTACAGCTAAATAAAAAATGTATTTCATTTTCTATCTTGTTACATGTATTACACAACCTCTGTTCTTCAGATTCACCATGGTATCTGCCTTGCTCAATTCTAAGTCGATGCGCACTTATTCGAAATGAACTTAAGCATTTTCTATATCTTTTATCCGATAAAGCGTCAAGGTAAGGTTCAAATTTGAATTCAGATTTGAATAACTTATATGTCTGTAATTTTCTCATATCCTCGGTGTTTGAGAAGCGACGTTTCCAATAGGATACAAATCTATCTATTAATTTGCGTTTAAACGCATCTAGGAAAGCATTTGGATTAAAAGAAAACTGATTATTCCAGATATGAGAGAATCCTAATTCTTGCAACTTAGTCTTCACAAATTGCACCCAAGTTGCTTTATTACTGGAAGTATTTAATTGTTCTAAGTATGCCTTATTAAGCAATGAATCTTCACTAGAATTAATAGCATGTAACCAGAAATTAACAGAACTTGTTAAGATAGTTATCAGCATTGGTAATTGCCCCAGTTCACTCAAAACAGCAATATTACAGGCCTTTGAGTGTACTCCTAAAACATATTTACAAAATTTTATCAAAACTTTATCAAATTCGTCACTTCCTTTAACCGATAAGTCGAACAATTCATCTAATGTTTTGTTCTTAAAAGATGGTTTAAAAGCTGCCCAAATTTCACTTCCGTATAATGAGATTGGTTTCACGAGTGCATCAAATATTTTAAGTATAACGGATGGTTTCACATCCTTATCAAATATACTTTGTTTAACTGAAAAAAGAGCTCTCCTTGCTTTCTGACTCAGTGATTTTTCAGCAGCAGAAAATTTTGCTGTGTTAGAAATAACAACCCCTAAATATTTGTATTGCTTCACGTGTTCCAATTCGCATCCACCTACATAAAACCTATGTTCCTTCTGTAAACGACCTCCTCTAGTGAATGTCATGATTTTAGATTTATCTACATTTATTCTCAGACCCCACTTTTTACAATATTCATATACTCTATTAAGATTTTCTTGTAACTCTTTTTGTGATGTTGAAAGTAAAAGTAAATCATCTGCATAAAGCAAATGATTTACTTTTGTGTCATGAATCATTGGAGCATTTTCTGTACACAAGTCCGATCCGATATCGTTAATAAAAATGTTGAACAATAGAGGACTTAAAACATTACCTTGATGGACCCCCTGTTTAATGGTAATAGGGTCTGTTAATTTGTGTTTGCATTTAATACGTGATGTAGAATTATGATACATGGATTTTATTAAGTTATACACATTACCATCTACACCTGCTTTTTGGAGTTTAAGCAGCAAACCATCGTGCCATACCGTATCAAACGCTTTTCTCAGATCAATAAAGCAACTAAAGAGCTTATTATCTCTTTGTGAATTTTGGATATATTTGTCTACAATTGTTTTCAAAATAAATATTTGATCTGACGTACGGAAGTTTGTCCTAAAACCAGCTTGTTCTCTTTTAATAAAAGAGCGTTGCTCTAGAAAGGCCGAAATCCTGTTGTTAAGTATGTGGCAAAATAATTTGCCGAAGCAACTGTTTAATGTAATTCCACGATAGTTGTTAGGGTCGGTTAAGGGGCCTTGCTTGTGAATGGGTATAATGATACCCTCAGTCCATGACGCAGGGAAAATACCTGTTCTCAGAAGAATATTAAATAGTTTAAGAAGAGTCTTATTAATGAATGGAAGCGCTGATTTTATCATTTCATTACGCAACATGTCAAATGCACTAGATTTATTATTGTTTAGTTTTTTGCAGGCATCATATATCTCTTTATCTGCTATTTGGTAGTCTAAATTGGCCAACGGGACTTTGTTTTCAAAGGATTTAAGTTCATCTTGGACATCTCTCTTTCTGTTTTCATCAATTTTACTAGAATTATCATTTAATAGGCTTTCAAAGTGGGAAAACCACTGTGTTTTACTAATTTGTTCAGCCTTATCAGGTGGTAAGCTATCGTTTTTCAATTCATTTATTACCGACCATGCTTTCTTTGGATCATCTTCCATAGCTTTATTTAAAACGTTTGTCAGTGAATCTCTAAACTGCCTCCTTTTATACTTTACTAGCCTTTTGTATTCTTTGAATTTTTTGTGATATTTTATACGTAAAACGTCGGATGTTATATTCCTATTAAAGGCATTCTTTATTGATTTTAAGTCTTTCAGCAGTGTTCTGCAATCATGATCATACCATTTCTTAGAGACCTTTGGTCGTTTTTGTCTATTACTTTTAACTGTTTTTCTTCGAAGTGATTGGTTGCCTGTGCTTATCAAAACATCGGTTATCATGTCAATTGCACTTTGAATATGCGTCCCATTTGTATCGATGCCATCAAGTTTCTTATTGATACTTAGCAATTTCTGTCTTATTTCTTCAGAGTTCAGAGATTCCTTGAATCGACTTTGTGATGTTTCATCCAATACAAATTTATCAGGAATATCCATATTATGTGTGATTTCATTATTTCGAAACTGTTTATCTTCTGTACTTCTTTCAATTTTAATCTGAGTAGATATTAAACAATGATCAGAGAAAAGGCTAACATCATGTACGTTCATACTAAGAACTATATCAGAGAGAGATCTGCTATATATAAAATAATCAACGACACTACTGCCCTTCAGTATGTGGCAAGTGAATTTACCTGTCAAATCCCCTAAAGTGCGACCATTTAAGATATACAGTTGGTTATCAATGCAAACCTCGGCTAACCATTTACCAGTTTGGTTAGTACTGCCTTGGTCATGGGAAATTCTGTGCATGATAAAACCGAGTTTTTCATCGTAAGAGATTGGTAGATTTGAATCATCATCATTATCAACAAAATCATTAATATTACCTGTACGTGCATTGAAGTCACCACATAAAATGACATTTCCTTTACAAGAAAAATGCTCAATATCTTTTTCAAGCTTCTCTAAAATGTTCTTTCTATGCGTCTTACCAAAAGTAGAACAATACGGGGGTATATATATGAATGCAACAAACAAATCAACATTTAAATTTGTGATCGTTTTTTCAACGCGTACCCAGATAACGTCACTATCTGATATAGGTTCAAATTTGCATGCATGTCTAATTGACTGTTTTACCATAACTGCTATTCCACCAGATGATTTCCGTGCTTTCTGGTGTTTGGGTCGATCCTTTCGGAATACATTGTACCCCTGTAAAGATATATCTGTTTCTTTACCAGCATGAGTTTCTACTAAACCTATGATATCAAATTTATCTAATTCATTAATGACCTCATGATCGTGTAATTTATTACTCTTAACCCCATTTGCTTTAAATTCCAAATCATTTATGTTCCAACATCCAAAAGACAAAAAGTTTCCTGCGTTATTATACAACATCTAGATTCGATTATAACTCTGAAAATTGAAGATCGAAAAATAAACAGAAAATGAGACATTTTCATTTTTTTTCTTTTAAAGGCAGGTGACAAAATAATTTATATATATACATGTATATGCATATCACCTAAATACAAAGTGTAATCAATGTGTACGCATGTATTTACATACATATCTACATGCATCTACAAAGTTCATCAATGAAATCCATTTTGATATATAAATTTGTAATTCAAATAAACTCCACTTTTATCACTGGAATTAACACTATCTTTTACCATCTACGACCATTTCTTTTGTTGTTGTCATTATAATCACTGTTGTTCCCTCTCCTACCGAAGTGTCGATTGTTAATAAATGTTTCATGGTCAGTGTTTCTGTACATAGTGCCACTGTTATCCCATTTCCTAACTGAGTGGTACTTTCTATCAGATACTTGCCTATAATTGTACCCATTTTTTCTGCTGTTTCGCTCCTCTCGACGATCGCCGTATTCACCACTGTTATACCGATCATATCTCCTATAGCCACCATTACTCCGCCTTTCATCGTAATTGGGCCGAACATTGTAGTCACCGCTGCTCCTACCTGTTTGTCGGACATTGTCATTAACCGGAGATCGCACATTTCTGACATATTCATTTTCAACATTTCGATTCTCTGTTGTTCCTGGAGCTTGCTCATTAGCAAATCGGTCATCATTTGTTTGTTTGTTATTATCACTGTATTGATGATTTATAACTTCTTTGACATTTCCGGCAAGAATGGCCGCACCACGATAAGACAAATGTATTAAGTCTGGTCTGTACAGTGACTTTATAGGTACACCTCTTTCACATAGGTTCCCGTGGTCTATGAATGTAACTTCATTGTTAAACACTTCACTAATTTTCTTTTCACACTGAGCGTTGTATATGCTTCTCTCGATGTCGATTAAATTATTACCTATTGGTATAACCTTTGATATTACTATTTTGGCATCAGGGGCTTCGGCTTTCATTGAAGATATTTTCTCAATCAACGAGTTGATACAGCCAGAAGTGTCTTCCTTTTCTCGTAAATTGTTAATGCCAGTGTGTATTATTATCATGTCGGCGTCCTTTACTTCTTTGACCGTTTTCACTAAATCATTCACTTTCGGAGCTCTTAATTCTGTACGTATGTGCCTGTTGCTTTTCCAAGTTTGGCAGGGTTTATTTGACCTGATATTGAGTCACCAATCAGGCAGATTTTCGGTTTTCTTGGTCGTCTAAGCGATGTCTTTGCATCTTCGTTTGGTTGAGAGTTAGGTACTGCTTTTGTATTAGTTTGTGAATTATCGTATTGTTCTGATGCATTGGCAGATTTATTTGTACCATTACTTGACGTTCTGTCTGCTACACCCAGGTCCTTACTTATCGATGCGTTTTCGGTAGCTTTATGAGTTTTGCTTGACTCTGCATTTATTGTTTCTAATTCACTGAATGTGTTTCTTAAAGGTATACACTCATTTTGTACATCCATTGTCTTGGGCTTCAAGGATTTCTTTGGTTTAAAAAACTCCTCATTCTCCGATAAAGCTGTCAATGTGTTTTCGATGTTGACGATACTCTGTGTCGATTGTGTCACGCTCTTCTTAAGCTGTGCCATTGACTCGTGTACTCGTAAGTTGTTGTCTTCCGAGACTTTATATTGGTCGGTTGTCTGTTTTGAAAACTCTAGTAAAGTGACGACCGACTTTTCGACTGATTGTATAGACGAATTCATGTCACCCAAGCAGCACTCTACTTTTTTTGAAAGTTCTTCGGTATTGGTAGAGTCCTTTGGTTGGCACTTTACACCTCGTAGTTTCTGTGACTCATTTAAGTCAATTATTTTCTTGTTGACATTTTTCATTACATCGGCAAAGTCTTTTGATAAACTTGTCATGGAGCGTTCTGATTGTTTTTGAATTTCTAGCAGATTTTTTACCACTCGTTCGGAAGACCTTTGTTGTTCTTTTAAAATGTCAAGCTCGGCTTTCACTTCCAGTTTAAACTCGAATTGATGTTGTTTTATTTGATGTAACTCTGTCATCACACCCTGTAATACCAACTCGACGTTGTTGATGCATTTTATTGTTGTTTCTTCGTCCATAGTTTTATTGATATTTTTCTGGTTTTTGTTATTATTAGAAGTGGGGCTATCATTGATATTTGTCGAAATTCCGTTTGTTGATACGGATTCGGGCGTGTCACGTGGGAAACTTTTATCTACCACTTTCGGCGCTGTATTTTCAGCTGTATCATCGTTTGTTTTGTCAATATCTATAAGATCTATTGTTGGTAATTTTTCTGTTTTTTGGCTTTTCGATCGGCACTGATTCTGTTTACTTATGATATCTTCTGGTGCTCCATCACTCTGTAAAATAGCCTGGGCCGCGTTCATTGCCATGCGATCTGCTTCTTCATTCCCTTCTACTCCGGAATGCGCTATAACATGTTCCCACGTAATGCATAATTCAGTATTCTCAGACAACTCCAGAAGTTTACACCACAACTCTTTATTTTTCACATCTTTCTTATCCGACGTTTTCCATTCATTGGACTGCCACAGATGAACCCATTTAGTTATACCTTTTACAACATACATGCTGTCAGATCTCACAATCAGATTTTTGAGTCCGCGTTCTTTGGCTATTTCTATCGCTTTAATTGCTGCTTTTAATTCAGCCTTATTGTTAGTGGGTTCGTCTTGTATAAGGGATTCGCTGCAATTCCAGGGATGATCATGTCCCCAGAAGATTCCTATTCCAGCTTGTTTTGCTTTGTTGCTATTTGAAATGCAGCTTCCGTCAATGTAGACAATGTCGGCTTTTTCTTTGTTATCAGTACTTGACGTGTTCACCACCGGCAAATCGGAACTTTGATTTACTTGACAATCGTCGGGTGAACGGCAATTATCGGCTTTATTTTTTGCTACTCCGCGCGTAATTTTCGTCTTGATTTTCTCGTATTCAACATGGCTGTACGTATTCTCTCCGTCATATACAAGAAACTCCGGTATTCCGGCTTTAACTATTTCAGTCACTGCTTCACTGTACGTACTGTACCCTTTATGTTTTGCTCCAGCAAAACAATTAACCGAGTTTCCAGCTTGTGTCCAGTTTGTAAATACGCCCTTTACTCTACCGTTTGTTACAGCGTAAAAGTTCTTCTGTCGCCCTGGTGCCATTTTTTATTATTGGATATTACTATTAATTTCTTGAAACAGGAATATACACCAAATAACAAGCAAAGTTAATGTATGTCACAACTTCGTACTGCACATTTATATTTTCCCGTTATGTTCGAAAATTCATTAATCTTTTTTCTTCACCGTTTTCTTTTAAACTTCACGATATACGCTAATTCTCTTGGGTAATTATATTTTTTCCTTCTGTTTATATCAGGCAAAGTCCGCAGCATAAATTGAAAGTCATATATTCATTGTATAATCCATAGGCACATTCCGATCTATTCTTTTAAAAATTCAAATTCGGAAGATGCGTTTGATGTCAAAAGTCCGAAGCGAAGTTATCCTTTTAGTATCCTTGATTCAGCAAATAGATATATATAACTTACGCTCGACGTCTAACTGCGTATTTTCCTTCATTTTCGATGTCTCAATAATCCAATTACACTCCTATCTCCAATTTTACAAAGTTTTCAGACGTTATATTTCAAAAAGACGTCCATATTGTTTACATGACGTCACTTACGTAACGTATTTGACACCATTTCGACGGTCACATTCGAAAAGGTCGTAACTAAAGCTGAAATAAGCTATAGTTCCGACATTTTCGACGTCATTTCCGCAGCTATGGTCCGACCACCGGAAGAACTGTGGTCGGACCATGGCTCCATTACGTCATTTGGAACTCCTCGGATAAACAGCGGACCAATCAGTTTCAAGTATACAAAGATTTAGGTTGGCTCACACAAAACGGGGAGCGAATCTAATAGATATCACAGCGCTGGTCCCCAACGATGGCGCGAGCCATAGGCCAATCGAAGTCAGCCCGAATTTTTTCATAATTATATTGAATGGTTGAAAATTTGCCCGCGTATCACGTGCTCTTTATCTATAATTTACTTCCGTTGTTCCAACATGTGTCTTAATGTACCGCGGAATATATAGGCACACTGGTATAACTCAAAGTTTATAACTCTACACTTGCATACAAACACTAAATACCAATACATATAATAGATTCACTATTAAACGAGAACAATTACAGTTGAACTGCTTTATCAAAACAACTGAAATTATTCTCGTTTAATAGTGAATCGATTATAGTCCAGCAAGGTTAACCCGAGACATCTGCATATGTAATAATCCCGCTTCGGCAATGTTTTGTTAAAGTGACATTTCAGAATTTTTTGTCATAAATTTTACTCTTATTTTAATCTGAAAGAGCATATTTCCTTATGAAAATTCTGAAAATTTCAAGCCAAAATATTGCGCCGTTTACGAGAAATTTATATTTTTGTGTTAAAATTGAACAAATTGTTGTGGACAACAGTTCGGATTTATATGCAATTTATCGATTATGTCTCAACTTTAAATGCGTGTATCTCGCTTATTGGCAACAACTTCAAAAAACTAATAGTATTTATACTCATTAGAATAACCAATCTTGGCATCAAGACATACTTTAAAAAATTGAAATTGGAATGAAATGTCCCTTTAACATGCTCAACTAATGTGTATGTGCAAGCTGATCAGGATTTATATTGGTCTTCTGAAAATGCCATACACGCAGTCTGAGTAAGAACAAACTCCGTGACTGGTCATGTTTGAGCAATGGTCTTGAAGAAAACGTCCCTACAGGCATTTGAGACCAACATGGTTCCAGATCAGCCTATGTATACACACAGTCTAATCAAGAACCACGTTGGTCTCCAATAGCTTCTTCATGACCTGTATAATTCGTGAGGACGCAGTAGGCCTATAGATCCAAATCAGACTCCACTTGGGCACAAACTGTTCTGGAGTAATGCTCGTCTCAACTGATATAATTAATCTTTTTAAAGATCCTAGCTCATTTTCAGTTATTGCCCTTTGTTATTTTAACATAATCCAGTCAGGGATTAGTATTCGACTGCAACAGCTCTTGTTAAAGTAGGCCAACCCCTAGTTAAAGTAGTCCAACCCTAATGATATTCACGCAATGTTGGAATTATTCGGACGATATCGTAAGCATTCGGGGGTGGTGCGTTGCACCACCGAATGTTCATGACGTCGCCCAAATATATTCGGATATGTAACGAATGTTAATGATGTTAAACGAAACATTCCGATGTCGCGTGAATCTCGTTAGGGGTGTACTACCTTAATTAAATCCCTGAAGAGGGATGTCCAAAGGAACAAATAGAATTCAATTGTTATCTTAATATAATTTTAATAAATGTATAATTATGTTCACATGAAATTTGTTTTAACATGTCCCTTATACAATTCCTGGATTTGGCGTCTCAATTACTTTAAAGCCCATGAAAACATTGACAAAAAACTAATCAGCATTTTCTCCTTTTGTCCACTGATTTCTATCCTATTCGTCAACAGGATTTAGATTTACGCTCAACACCATATTAGTGATCTTAAAGTCTTTTGGATTAGGACCATTGTAGATTTTTGTATTTGGGGATATGGTTAACAAAGTTTATGTGACCTTGTTTACAAAATAGTTTATACATCGTACGGAAAAAGAAAAGAAATAATGATTAAATATCTTCTTAAAAAGATTTAACACGATATCATGATCACATTAAATTCTTGAAATCATAGTCTTTTGTATGCTATTCAATTTCAATGAAAAGGAAACAAGCTATCAAAGTTGATTGAAAACAATTCTTTTAACACTTGCCAGAAGGTCCATTTTAGCATGACGAGTCACAATTTAGAATAAGATAATGTCTAATTCAATCAGAATGTTTTTAATATAGTTAACAATTTTTGTAATTAGAAAATAGATTTAGACTTTGCCAGCAAGCAAAATTTTAGACTGGTCCAACTTCAAATATAACACATATGACAGTTTTAAATGAATATTCTTTTACACTTTTTGGTCTTCCAAGGTAGAAAACATAGTGGGAAATGAAGAAATTGCTTGTCACAAGCAATTTCTTCATTCCTCACATTGTTTTTTCCAAACTATTTTTTGAAATATTATTATCTTTTCCTGCAACAAAATGTGTCAATATATGGTAATGGGGTAAGAATTGTCGGTGAACTTGTGTTAAATTTCTCTGGCTCTAAGACATGGTACCAAACACAGGATTATGTCGACAAATACTTGGTCCGTGCTCATCATAGTCTGCCTTTGTATGACATACTTGATAGAATTCCGGCTGAAAAATAAAGTAAACAACATCTTCTTAACCCCTTCCCAAATAGCAAAAAAATCTAACTGTTTCAATTCTGAAGCTGTTGCAGGTGACAAAATGGTTTTTAACAATAAAAACAACTTCTTAACCCTTTCTCAAACAGCAAAACATCAAAGTGTCTCAATTCTAAAGGTGTTGCAAGTAACAAGATGGTTTCTAATTGGGATAGAATTTTGTTCAGTTTAACAAATACAATATTGAGGCAAAAGGACAAAATTCTAATGACCAGCATTATAGTGCCCAATATGCTGTGATGACCTTAATCCTTTCCCAAACAAGACCTAGTTTTAACGTCCCTAAAAATGTTTGGGAAAACATTGAGGCAAAAGAAGAAACTGCTGATAACCAGCAGTTTCTCCTTTTGTCTCAATATTTTCTGTACATTACTTTACAAAAAGACCATATTCATCAACATTTATTTTGCTGTCTGCAGCAGCTTTCAAATTGGACCAGTCCAAAAATTTGTTGTTTGGGAAAGGGTTAAATCTAACCTTGACCTTAACATCAGAGGAAGATCTGGTGGTAAAAGAAAACAAACATGAAATATGAAGACACCTCACTTACAATTCAAAAGCAAAGTTAAACAAGATGTGTAAGTAAAAACTAATGCCCCCGAAATGGCTATTTTTATGCCCCGTATCGAGAGATCCGGGGCAGATTGTTTTACTCATGTCCGTCTATCTGTTCGAAAACTTAACATTTGCCTTTTCTCCAAAAGTATTTGACATACAAGGCTCAAATTTAGTATGCAACTTCCTTTCAATGATATCTATCTGTTCCATACAATTTGACTTTCCTCAAGGTCATCCGTTAACCCTTATAAACCCTTTACTCTATGAAAACTTAACATTTTACAAAAATGGCCATTTCGGGGGAATTTATGTTTCACCAACACATCTTGGGTTTTTTTTTTTTTAGAAAAGGCCAATGTTAAGTTTTTAGACAGGACATTCAAACGGATAAAGACAAACTGACAGTTACTTCTTTTGTCTCAATATTTTCCATATTTTACACAAATCTTATCTCTAACAACATCCATTTTGTCATTTGGGGCAGTTTTTGAAGTGAATCACCCTAAAATTTTGTTGTTTGGAAAAGGGTTAAAAGATATTGAGCACTTACAGTTGATGCCAGCATAGAGCCACCGAACCATACAGCATATCTCTGCATATGGTGTGTTATGACTTGTACATCTATAGGTTTAGGCTGAAATACGGTAAAAAATTGTTAACATTTAATGATTGTAAATTATATGGAGCATATCTGATTAAACATTCTTGATTAACCCACTACCACAGTGACGCTTTTTGACCTCTATCAAGAACATGTATGGGAAAACGTGCTGTAACATGTAAAGTATAGGGAGAAAAATAGAAAATATTGGTTATCAGCATTTTCTTCATCTTTTTTTCAATGCTTTCGGAAACATCAAAACCTTCTCTGATTTTCTAAAGGGTTAGCAGCACATGAATGATATCTTGAACATCTGGACTATAAGGCTAGAATGAAATATCTTACACAACTGTTTCAATTTCATATCTACAAATTTTCTAATCAAAATAGCAGCTGAAATACCTAAAAGGGAAATAAGATATGTTTGGGATTGCCATCTAATCTGACGGTAAAATTAATCTGACGGTAAAATTAATTTCAAAATTTACAACAGCATTGACTATGGACTTGTCCCTTTTTTGTCATTTTGGACACGGTTAAAAGCGAGGCAATTACTTTCATACAGAGCAACAGATATATGGGGGTGAAGATATCCAAAATTTGAATTTCATTTGAATAGTCTTGATGAGACAATACCAATGAGTACCCAAAACAGAGGATTTGGTGTAATAAATAAATGAAATATTGCATTTTGAAAGGCCATCACTCCATCTTTTCTGTTTTGCTAAGCTTTCTGTGTCTCCTGAAAACAGAGGCATTCCCAAAGCAAAAGGCTATGTTCCCAAAGCAATTTTCTTCCATTTTTCCAAATCTGTTGAAAATGTGTAATTTGTTATTGAACAAGAGTTGTCCGCGGACAACGTAGCTCGCTGATACAGGAGCTTGTCACAAAAACAGCTAATTTTTCAAAAGTAGGTCAAACTCCAAGGTCAAGGTCACAAGGTCAAGGGTCACGGTCACAAATGAAAGGTCTTGGCAGGAGGTATCCATGTGTGAAATATCAAGGCTCTATCTATAATAGTGCATGAGATATAGGCCAGGTTAAAGTTTTTTAAAAGTAGGTCAAACTCCAAGGTCAAGGTCACTAGGTCAAAGGTCATGGTCCCAAATGAAAGGTCTTGTCAAGAAGTATCTATGTGTGGAATATCAAAGCTGTATCTCTAATAGTGCCTGAGATATAGACCAGGTTAAAGTTTTTCAAGTGAAGACGCGACGGGACGGGACAGGACGGGACGGGACGCCGGCACTAGGGCTGTGACAATAGCTCTCCGGACATGAAGTCCCGGCTCGCTAAAAATGAGTGTTTCGCTTACTTTTTTAGCCCAAAATGAGCTATTTCGTGCATTAAATAATTCCCAATTACGCCAGACTCCTTTTCCCAAAATGGCTAGGAAAACCCCTGAGCTATGATCTCACCTTTATTCTGCCTTCACTTAATTCCTCACTATATTTCAACCTGGCATCTACCACACGTTTTACGTCGCGCTGCAACTTTCGGCCAAAATCTTTAAACATCGTTGAACCACCAGACAGCACTATGTTCTAGAGAAAGAAATTAAATCAAGATGTAATCCTAGATATAATTAACCCTTTAAAAAATATATGGTTTTGATGTCCCTAGAAGAAATTGATTGTTAAAGTATTGAGAGAAAATAAGAAATTGCTGGTATCCAGCATTTTCTCCTTTTGCTTTAATTTTTTAGGCAGTTTATCATAAATGAATTCTAACTTTTTAAATATTATTTTCTTAGTCTTAAGCACCATTCAAACTATTCTGCAATTATAAAACTTTGGTGTTGGAATAATCGTAGTGACACAAACAAGAGCTGCGTGGAGCGGCACTCATATGCCTGAGAGGACCTTGCCAGTGAAGTTAGGCATTTTCTTTTAATTAATAGGCAGATTATTCAAGAATTGCAAGAATAAATTTCAAAAGCGACATGCACAAGTAGAGTCTATGGAAATTCATTGTGGCAAATTTTATCTAATTCTGATAAAATGTAGGAGTAGTTTTGCTTTTTTTCATATTCAAGGGCAGATACTCAAGTTAATATGACCCTTCCAGATTATGCCAAAGAGCTACTTTTTATATTTCAAGATACCTTGTAAAGTCCACGTCTAACATCAATCGGACTCTGTTGAATGACATCATCAACGACATCTGAAATGGGTGTCGTGAAATCTGGATTTGAAAACTGAAATAAATATACAAACAGTAAATATGAAGGCTATAATCATTTCCAAAACAAGAACTGTTGTTCACGTCATTTACGGACAGATCCTCCATTTATTTACCACGGTAAGATTTTTTTTATTTTTTCTGTACTGATATTTAAATATATAAGAAGTAAAAAAATGACTTAAAAACTATAGGTCACCAAGCAAATTAAAAAGTTATTGGATTTCAAGGGAGACTACTCTTGTCTAAAATTGCAAAGATGAGGTGTCACTTAAATACCCACAAAAAAGGTGTTCGAAATGACTAGCATTACATAAATAAGTCTTTATTGTGTTCAATATGTTTTATTTTGTATAAATGAGTATCAATTTGGGAAAATTTATTGATGAGTTTGAAATTTTTAGTAAATCATTCTTTCAAAAGTAGCTGAAATTGCTCTTTTTTCGCAACGTTTCTGATAATAAAAAATATTCCAGCGGTACGAATTTTTTCTTTTTTGGTGTAGACATAGTGCTTGGTCATACCTACAAAAACAAAAAAAGAAAAATATATCAAACCAAGCGTTTTTCTTAGTTATAAGTAAAATTTGGTTTACTTTTTGCAGTTCTGTCCGAAATTGTTTCACTACTTTTATCCATTTTCTTCCTTATTACCAGCTTTAGATAATAAAAAGTGTCATCTTTTGTGTCCATCTGAAGCAGACTAGCTCATAAAAACACCACTTTGCTTTTGTTGCTCCGTTTCCTATCGCTAACGCCACATGTTGAACGCGTAACAAAAAGCGAAATGTACCATCCGAGTACTATTACACTTTAATTGACCAAACAGAGAAAATTGAAATAACCGAAAAGGGTCTTGTCATTTATCAACCAAACATTAACTAAATGTAAAAAATACATTTGCTGAAAAGGCCAATTACTGAAACAGCTTTATTTTCGTTATTTAGGATATGCGCAGTAAGTTGCGCAGTAACAACTGGAGGATCTGTCCTTAAGGAAAATACTTGGAAAATGATTGAGGCAAAAAGAGAAAATGCTGATGATCAGCATTTTCTCCTTTGCCTAAATATTTTCTGTGCTAGTATATTATGCAAATTGTCTGTTCTTCATAACAAAAATTGTGTTGCATGTGAGAAAAGCATTGAACACTTAATTTGATAGTTCAGCAGATAAGAAAGAAATAACATTCAACACAAAGTCTTGATGTGTAAGTCCGAGGTTTGTCAAAATACTTCTAGACATCCAAACTGGTGTTTTTTAACGTTGGTGTCTTTTTTTTGTATAATTTTGTATAATTATTATTCACTGTGTGTGGATTTCATTACCACGCAGTGCCTCCTTTTCACTCCCCAGAAGATAATGGCTTTGGAATACATGGTGGAAAATGAAGAAATTGAGACAAGCAATTTTTCTTCATTTCCCACAATATTTTCTATACAAAAAGACCAAAAATTTTAAAGCTTCATTAAATTTAAATTGTCGTCTGCCACTTCTTTGAATTTGGATAAGTCTAAAATTTTGTCGTTTGGTAATGGGTTATTATCAAACCTAATAATATTTGGAGTCTGTGAAATTGTCATAGTTTTATTGAATTGAAATATTGTAAACAAAGAAATGGAATGCTAGATATCAATGAAATTTCTCCTTTGTCTATAATATGTCTGTTCTTTAATTCTAATTTAAAGAACACAGCTACAAATAAGAAGGGTGAAGGCTTTTCAAAATATTTCATTTATTGTTCATCAAATCCTGTGTTGTGGGTACTCTTAGAATCGTCTTGTCAAGAATGCCTTCACTCCCACTTATCTATAGCTCTGCATTATACTATTATAGCTCTACTATTCTATCAAATTTTCGATTCCTATTAATAAGGAATACACAAGATTTCCATTTTGACATAAAAAGTTATTCCACTTAATCAATGTTGACATATTGAGTATCAACAGTAATTTCAGTCTTATATATCATTCCCACACAATGACGCCTCTTGATGCCCCAAAAGACAAAGACTTGGGAAAATAATGAAGAAATTGCTTGTGACAAGCAATTTCTTTATTTCCCATATTGTTTTCTAACTCAAAATAGAAAGATTTTTAAAATTTCATTAACTTGAAATTGTCGTCTGCAACATCTTTCAAATTGGAACAGTCAAAAATATTGTTGTTTGGTTATATATACCACTTACCTCTGGATGAAAGAAGATTTCTGGCCCTAAAAAGCGTTCATATCCAACGTCAACTTCAAATCTCTGTTTAGAAATGGAATTAATGCCCTCATATTTTTTCATCCATTTGGCAGGGTCTTGATCATACTTGGCAAACTCTTTTGCAATGTCTGGGCACACATAACTATATTTTTCCTGGAAAATAAACAAAATTTATTTGTTTGACCAATTTATCTCACTCAAAGCAAATTTCTCTGTCATATAAAGTTCAATCATTATTTTTTTCTAGGTATCGCTAGGCTGATTTTTCCGAAAGGACAATATCTAGACTATTGCAACTTGAAAGCTACTGCAGATAGCAAAATAGATAAAGAAGATATAGATTATGTTTACAATATATTTTAGAACAGAAAATATTGAGGCAAAAGGACAAACTGCTGCTTATCAGCATTTTTCTTTCGCCTAAATGTTTTCAAAAGCCTTCGCTGTTATTGAGAAAAAACATTTGACTATCATTAATTGAGCTGCAGAAAACCGCACTTTCGTCCAATCAGGCACAATAACTAAACAAGAGCTGTCCGAGGACAGCAAAGTAGGACTATCAAGAAAATGTTTAAGGTTCAGAGACCCTAAAAAAAGTCTCTACTTTCTATCCATACGAAATGCACCAAATTACAAACACTTGTAAATACACATCAAATAAGTTGATTCACCAAGCCAGATTTCAAGATTATGCTTCAGGAAGAAAATAATTTCCAAACATTTATTTTACCCTAGATTCATATGCAAGGGAGGTAATTTTGAACATTTTTGTCAAATATTTCCATAAGTATGCATTAATTCAAAATTCTAAACCGTTCAAAATGCTTATGTTTGTATTTGGAATGGAAAAATAACAAAGTTTAGGAATTACTGGCACTTTTCAAATTTCGTATCTGGGTATTTGGTGCTAAAGAGGGTTTGGATACCTTAAACTTCCACTAAATCAAAAGTCAGAGAAATAAATCTTTGTCTAGAGGCTGATATCATGGTCACTGAAGCATGTTCAAAGTTTGAAAGCAACAGCACTAGCACATACCAGGGATGTCATTATGTTTTGAAGCAACAGATTTGTTTTGGAAAACAGCAGATCAGTCTGGGGGCCAGGGGGCCACCCAGTGTGTCCAGGGCAACCGACCAACAGGCTGCTTCAAGTATACCATCCCTAAACCTCATTTGCGGTGAAATAATAAGGGCTATTTAATTTTTGGTAAGGCCTTATTTTGGCCCTGAAGAAAATAGCTGAAAATGCTCAGAGAGCTATGAACAGAGCTAGAGGTAAGGTGTGTTTTGGGCATTTCAAAATGCAATATTTCATTTACCGGCAATCAAACCCTAAATTGTGGGTACTCATTGGAATCGTCTCATTGAGACGATACAAATGAGTACCCACAACTAAGAGTTTGGGATTGAAATAACAAAGGTAGAATTCTCCCCTCCCCCATTTTATCAGTTGCTGTGTATGAAGCACCTACCTTTATTGCCTTGGCAGTTTCTAGGGACTGTTCCGGGGGTATTCCCACCTCTCTTTCTCTCAACAATTGTTGTATAAAGTATGTGATATCACGGCCAGCTATCGGGATATGTTTTATACAGCTGCCTATCACATAGCCTTCTGCCTGAAAATGTACAGAGGACAAGTGTAAATTTATTTAATCTTTTCCGACACAAGACATCCATGGTAGAAATGATATGGGAAAATATTGAGGCAAAAGAAGAAAGTGCTGATAATCAGCACTTTCTCCTTTTGTCTCAATATTTTCTGATTATTTTGTTCACTTTTCCATTCTTTAGACTGTTCAGGGGGGATTCCCGCCTCTCTTTCTCTCAATAATTGTTGTATAAAGTATGTGATATCACGGCCAGCTATAGGGATATGTTTTATACAGCTGCCTATCACATAGCCTTCTGCCTGAAAATGCATCATAGGACAAATGAACATTAATTCAAATTTCATTTTCCATCAGTAATTCGTTAGCTATTCTGTTAAAGATATTTGATTATGAGCTTATAAACTGCTTTTATAATCAACATTATATTTTCTTAGTGTGTTTTGAAATATTTCAAGTGTTTTCAGAATTCAAACAATACATACAACTCGAAATTGTTCCCTAACAGCAGCTTGTTCAACATATTTTTCAACAAATTAAGGGCCTTGGGGCCCTATCCCAATCCATAAAAGGAACCCCTGGTCTGACTGGTAAGAAATTTTGCTGTTGGAAAAGGGCTAAATAGGGTCATTAACCCTGTCCCAAATACAACCTAGTTTTGATAATTAAAATTTGATAGTTTGGGAAAACATTGAGGCAAAAGAAGAAATTGCTGATAATCAGCAAATTTTCCTTTTGCCTCAATATTTTCCAAGCTCTATTGTACAGATATCCTATCCATATCATCATTAATTTTGTCTTATGCAACAACTTTCAAGTTGGAGTACACTAAAATTTTGTCGTTTTGAAAATGGTTAAAAAGGGTCATAAACCCTTTCCCAAACGACAAGAATTTAGGGTGACCCACTTCAGCAACTGATAAAAATGACACAAGGGAAGGTATTAAAGATATAATTTGTGTAAAATATGGCATAGAAAATATTGAGACAAAAGGAGAAACTGCTGGTTATCAGCAGTTTCTTCTTTTGTTTCAATG
This sequence comes from Fragum sueziense, assembly GCA_963680895.1. Lineage (NCBI taxonomy): Eukaryota > Metazoa > Mollusca > Bivalvia > Cardiida > Cardiidae > Fragum > Fragum sueziense. The sequence continues at coordinate 15,595,607 of OY804606.1, forward strand.
TTTTCCCAAGCATTTTCTATAAGGGAAGTCAAAACCAAGTCTTGTTTGGGAAAGGGTTAAAAAGGGTCATTAAAGAAATCTCACCACTGGAATGACGTGTGTAACTCCGTCTCCTGAGTCAATCACAGTCCCTGTCAGAGTTCGCTCCCCTACCTGCCGCGACGTCCACGATGCTGCTAATGCTAATACAGCCTGAAACAAGATGTGTTTACGAAAGAGACATCACACAGGGCTAGAATTTCCACTAGCATACTGGTAATGTGCTAGTTAAGATTAAAATTCGCTAGTGATTCTATCTGACACTAGATTTTTTAGGCGAGTGGAAAAATATTTCCCACCCATAAGTATTTTAAATGCAGCCTGAAAAGTCTTACAAAACAACTTAAAAATATTGACTAACTGTACTAGTTTTGGAAATGTCCTTTAAATCATGAACCATATTATGCTTTTATTTTTCAAATATGAAAACCTTTATCATATATAAAACCAGATTGCAAGCAAATTTGCCTTTTTGCCAGTGGTTTGAAAAGCCGCTAGCAAAATATTGCTAGTCATTTTTTTAAGGGAAATTCTAGCCCTGACCATATTCCCTTTTTATTTTTTAAAGTATGTTCTGTTCAAGTGCTGTAACTGTCGATTGTCGTTTCAAATATTGTCAATTTGGTTACAAAAACTATGACAATTTATCATAGTACGGAAAATAAAAGGTGTAAATATAAGAAATTAACACCATATTCTTCTCTCTATGATTTCCAAGCATGTTTTTACTACAATATAAATTTGCAAGACCTTTTGGAAAATGGCAAAAAGTAAGCATATTTACCTGTACTGCTATATACAAGCCAGGAACATTGAAGGATTCAAACATAATTTCTGCAGTATACTCTCTGTTTTCTGGAGTGTTCAATGGAGGCTCTGTCTGTAATCAAACGTATCAAGATGGGTCATTACACAGAGCAAAACATTAGAGGGGCTAATGGCTTTTCTAAATGCTTTTAATATCCTTACATACTTATCAAACACTATGCTGTAGGTACTCAGTACTCACATGACTCATTTTACCCTTCTCAAGCAGCAGCAATTTTGACATTTAGAATTTCTAAATGCAAAATATCCTTAATATTCATCAAACTCTATGTTTTTGGGTACTCCTTAGAATTGTCTCATCAAGATCATTCAAATGAGTCCACACAACATAGGGTTTGGAACCTCCTCTCATCTATTGCATTGATTGAATGTGACCTTACCTACCAAACAGCATATTTTTCAAGAATAAATGGAATCATGTTGTTTCATCAAATGGCTACAATGCTTTAAGTAAGTAGTGTTTCTAAGCCCAGCTCTTAGCCTTGATATTTGACATTGAACTACAAACTTTGTATCAATTGATTCAATGGGGTTCAATACCTCTATCAAATACATGGTTTTCCATGACACACCAATTATGCGTCATTGTTGCAATATCAAAACAAATGACCCTTTAGAAATTTACCTGAGGGTCATTAATGACCCAAGTTTTGAAATCCAGATTTTATCATGATACTCCAGTCCTAAAGCGTTTATGTAATTTGATCAATAAAATTGGAGAAATGTCTCCCAACTTTGAAGGCAAGAGGGTAACAATGACCCCCAAATTCTTATGCTTAGGGAAAGCCCAGTAGATGCATTTGGTCATATCATGTGGCTGTAGCACTTAAACATGGATTCCTGGTACTTTTCATACTAGTTCTACCTCAGTATTCAATTCAAGCCTCCAGGCTCTAGCTGCTCTCTCACTGATTCACATCCTTTGCTGAGAGACAAATATCTTGTCAAATGTCAGAAAGGCTAAGCTCAGTTTCGAATTTACAACCCCAAGATAGAAATACCCTGATGTTATCAACTGAGCTATTCAGGCTCGGCAAACTCGTGTGTTTCTACCAGTATGCCTACAACTGCATTAAAGGCATGTTAGTACCTTTTTTAACCCTTTCCCAAACAAGACCTGGTTTTGACGTCCCTATTAGAAATGTCTTTTGAAAACATTGAGACAAAAGAAGAAACTGCTGATAACCAGCAGTTTCTACTTTTGCCTCAATATTTTTTTTGGCTATATCTCACACAATTATTTCAAACTTTATTAACATGCATTTTGTCGTCTGCTGCAGCTTTTGAATTGAACCTGCCTAAAATTTTGTCGTTTGGGAAAGGGTTAATTGAATTCAATTGCCAATTTGTCTCAAAATAATGCCTATGGCAAAAACATTCAAGTCTATCTGGTCCCCTAAAAGGCAAAGCTATATCAACCCTTTCCCAAAGGCAAAAGGTTGTAAATCGTAAGAAACTGCTGCAGACGACAAAATAAATGTTAATGGGGATACAATTTATGTACAATAAATCACAGAAAATATTGAGGCAAAAGAAGAAAATGCTGATTATCAGCATTTTCTTCTTTTGCCTCAATGTTTTCTGAAGCCTTTTCCCTTAAGCCTGATCTCGTTTGAGAAAGGAACAACACACTTACCAACAAAAAGTAATGATCTTCTGGCTCAGAGCGTAGATATTTAAATATGGCTTGCTCCCAAAATCTCTCCATCAAGTCCCAATCTTCCACAATACCATGCCGGATAGGCCACTGTTGGAAAAAAAATTCAAAAAGATGTGTTTTGGAAATACAATGTACAGTTATTTATGCGTAAAATAATATGCATACAAAAAATCAATGGTAATGTCCGAATTCAGTTCAAAGAGAATTAAGCAGTTAATGCAATAGCCTTTTGTACCTTTCCTTTTTGAAACATCTTATCATAATCTTGTTCGCTACTATTGCATTAAAAGCTCAAATTTTTTATTGTATTCTAATGGTGTTCAAAGAAATTATTGAGAGTGAAGAAAGATATGCTTAATTTGTTATTTCACATCCAAACCCTAAAGTACAGCTCCCACATTTTTTTCCTATTTCCATGCATCACTGTGATTTGATTTTGGGTCATTTCTGGTGGAAAATCACATGTATTGTGTGCAATATTGTGGAGGTCACTGTAAACGCAGGCCCGTAGGAAGCAATTTCATATTGGGGGGGTGGGGGGGGGGGGGGGGGGCTAAAGACCCTATCCTGAATATTGGGGGGGCTAATTGGGATTTTCCCAAAATTTTATGTGTAAAATTAAGAAAATTTGGCATTTTTGGCCAACATTGGGCAGCCCCCCCTAGCCCCCCCCCCCCCCCCTGTTCCTACGGGCCTGAAACGATCACCGTGATTTTCCAATTTTCTGCAGTGGGAGTGTATTTAAAAAAGAGCTGCACTGTATCTTGTATGTATTCATTTGAATCGTCTTGAAGAGCCAGTTTCATCAAAGCATTCAAGACATATTTTTTGTCTTACCTATGACTTGCAAAAAGTTTATGGCAAGAAACATGTATTGCCAATCTAGCAAGACCTGAGTTGTGCGATTGTTGCTTTAATTAAGCCATTTCTAAGACAATGGTAAGTCATAACAACGTCTTAAATCTTTTTATGAAACAGGTCCCTGGGACTAACTTTGACAGAATAGTTAGGAATACTCAAGGCTTAATCTCCAATATAGATATCTAGATCCTCCACTCCCTTTCCCAGTCTTTTGATCGCTTTATCTCCAATGGCATTATTTTGCGGGAAGGGATTAACAAGAGCTTCTCAGAGCGGCGCATATACGCCCGAGAGGGGCTTGTCAGTAAAATTGGCAATTTTTTTCAATTCAAGGGCAGATAATTCAAACATGAAAAGTTATCAAAATTTTGTTTGCACAACAAGACACCAGAGATTCATTGTGGCTAGTTTGATTAAATTCTGGTTGAAACTGTAGAAGTAGCACACAGGAGAAAATGGGCATTTTTGAGAAAATGGGCATTTTCCCTTATATTCAAGGGCAGATAATTCAAAAACGAAAAGAGTTATCTAAATTCCGTAAGCGATGTGCACAACTAGACACCATGGAGATTCATTGTGGCAAGTTTGATCAAATTCTGAACAAAACTGTAGGAGGAGTTAAGCACACAAGAAAATGGGCATTTTTTTATTCAAGGGCAGATAATTCAAGAACGAAAACAGTTATCTTAATTCCGTAAGCGAGGTGCACAACTAGACACCATGGAGATTCATTGTGGCAAGTTTGATCAAATTCCGAGTAAAACTGTAGGAGGAGTTGCGCACACAAGAAATTGCTAACGGACAGACGGACAAGCGGGGCCATAACATAATACGACCCTTCGGCGTATAAAAAGCTATTATCCCACTATTAACCCTTTCCCAAACAACAAAATTTTGGTGCAGTCCAACTTAAAAGCTACTGCGGACAACAAAATAGATGTTGAGAAAGATAATACTTTTTTATTTTATAGTGCAGAAAATATAGAGACAAAAGGAGAAATTGCTGATTATCAGCAATTTCTTTTGTCTCAATGTTTTCCCAAGCCTTTTATATCAGGAACATCAAAATCAGATCTTGTTTGGGAAAGGGTTAAAGTGACATTTCAGAATTTTTTGTCATAAATTTTACTTTATTTTTATCTGAAAGAGCATATTTCCTTATGAAAATTCTGAATATTTCAAGCCAAAATATTGCGCCGTTTACGAGAAATTTATATTTTTGTGTTAGAATTGAACAAATTGTTGTGGACAACAATTCGGATTTAAATGCAATTTATTGATTATGTCTCAACTTTAAATGCATGTTTCTCGCTTATTGGCAACAACTTCAAACAAGAGTGCCTGAAAGGCACTGATATCGCTCACCTGAGTTCTTTGTGTATTTGATTGTGTACAATATAAATTTTGTTGTAAACAAATATATATGTCACATCAAATTATTGCACACTAGAATATCACTGAAAGTGATCATACCCCCCAACAGCACTGTTTTTGTTCATTTTGAGAAGTACATTTCATTAGAACTGTGAGCTCATCTATTGGGAAAAAGAGCAACAGACCAAACAGCACATGTAAATGTTGCAAAAATGCCAATTCTCAACAAAAGGACATAGCTCATTTAAAATCAACAAGCCTTGCCCTGCCATGCCCACATTTTTTAAATAAATCTAATGTTAACAACTGTGTATTGAAGACAGTCACTCAAGGTACATTCCTGTAAGGTTTGGTTCAACTTTGCCCTATAATTGCGAACTTTTTAGCATTTTCTCATGATTTCGTTAAGTCTGATAAGCCTTGCCCTGCCAAAACCACATTTTTTGACGAATAAAAAATTTGCGAACAAATATTTTAACGAGTCACCCACTGATAATTCCTGCCAAGTTTGGTAACAAATCGCCTGATGGTTAAGGAGATGAAGATTTTTGAAGAATTATCTAAAGATTTCTTGAAGTCTGATAAGCCCCGCCCTGCCAAGCCCATGCTTTTCATCCAATCAGAAATTCATGAACATGTGTTGAAGAGAGTCTCTCAAGGGACATTCCTGCCAAGTTTGATAGTTATCGGCCAAATGATTGATTTTTACAGATTTTTCACATGATTTCTCTATGTCCGATAAGCTCCGCCCTGCCACGCCCACAATTTCTGATGAATCAAAAATTCACAAAAAAAAAATTCACCTGTGGTTAAGAGGAGAAGATTTTTGAAAAATTATCTAACGATTTCTCGAAGTCTGATAAGCCCCACCCTGCCAAGCCAACATTTTTCCCCCCAATCAAACATTCATGAACATGTGTTGAATACAGTCACTCAATGGACAATCCTGCCAAGTTTGGTTAAAATTGGCAAAATAATTGATTTTAAAGATTTTTCACGTATCTCCAAGTCCGATAAGCGCCGCCCTGCCACGCCCACAATTTTTGATGAATAAAAAATTCACCAACAAGGTTTGAAAAGGGTTACCAAAGGAACATTTCTGCCAAGTTTGGAAAGAATTGGCCTAAAGGTTAAGGAGAAGAAGATTTTTGAAGAATTATCTAACAATTTCTCAAAGTCTTATAAGGCCCGCCCTGCCACGCCTACAATTGTCACCCAATCAAACATTCATGAGCATGTGTTGAAAACAGTCACTCAAGGGACATTTCTGCCAAGCTTGGTTCAAATTGGCATGATAATTGATTTTTAAAGATTTTTCACATGATTTTTCTAAGTCTGCCCTGCCACACCCACAATTTTTGACGAATCAAAAATTCACAAACAAATTTTGAAAAGGGTCACCTTAGAAACATTTCTGCCAAGTTTGGAAAGAATTGGCCTACTGGTTAAGGAGGAGAAGATTTTTGAAGAATTATCTAATAATTTTTCGAAGTCTGATAAGCCCCACCCGGCCACGCCCATTAATTTTTGACGAATCAAAAATTCACGAACAAGTTTTAAAAAGGGTCACCCAAGGAACATTTCTGTCAAGTTTGTAAAGAATTGGCCCAGTGGTTAAGGAGGAGAAGATTTTTGAAGAATTATCTAATGATTTCTCGAAGTCTGATAAGCCCCGCCCGGCAACACCCACAATTTTTGACGAATCAAAAATTCACGAACAAGTTTTGAAAAGGGTCACCCAAGGAACATTTCTGCCAAATTTGGAAAGAATTGGCCTAGTGGTTAAGGAGTAGAAGATTTTTGAAGAATTAATTTACAATTTCTTTAAGTCTGATAAGACCCGCCCTGCCACGCCCACATTTTTTGACCAATCAAAAATTCACGAACAAGTTTTGAAAAGGGTAACCCAAGGAACATTTCTGCCAAGTTTTGAAAGAATTGGTGCAGTGGTTAAGGAGGAGAAGATTTTTGAAGAATTATCTTATGATTTCTCTAAGTACGATAAGCCCCGCCCTGCCACGCCCACAATTTTTGACGAATCAAAAAATCACGAACAAGTTTTGAAAGGGCCCACCCAAGGAACATTTCTGTCAAGTTTGGAAAGAATTGGCCCAGTGGTTAAGGAGGAGAAGATGTTTAAAGAAATTGTTGACGACGGACGACGAGCGACGGACGACGGACGCCGGATAGTGACTGACCCTAAGAGCTCCCCTTGAGCTCGTTGAGCTCAGGTGAGCTAAAAACTAATAGTATTTATACTCATTAGAATACCCAATCTTGGCATCAAGACATACTTTAAAAAATTGAAATTGGAATGAAATGTCCCTTTAACTGTAGCTCTTGGACTTACTTTGACAGAATAGTTGGGGATACTCAGGGCTTCATCTCCAATATAGAAATCTAAATCCTCCACTCCCTTTCCCAGTCGTTTGATGGCTTTATCTCCGACTGATGCGGACTCTTTGACGGCAATCGCTGACGGAATAATAAACTGAGGTTCTGTGTTGCCCGCATAACCCATCTTTGTGTAACTGAAAAAAACAAAAGCTATGATGTAGTTGACAAAATTGTGTCGATTTGATATATTCATTTATTGGGGTTTAATGTCGTTTTAAACTGCTATGGTCATATTGCTGTGGCTGGAGCACCTAATCATGTGTTGACATTAGTAAACTGTCAGATAATAAAATCTATGTGAAACAAAGAAGCTAAGGCCTCAACCAAGTCTTAGTGACACTGTGTATCCTTAGATTTTGTCTCTCAAAAAACTCTTATTTTGTCAACTGAACATTGATAAAGAAAACTCAAGCAAAAGTGGAAAGAAAAGTATGATTTGCTTTTCTTTTTCTGTCAATGCTATCTACAATGAACATACAACTTTATCACTTTTAACATTGGTTATTCTGTGACAGATTTAGAATATTTAAAATCATAATGAAACTCTAACAAAGCTTAAACATTGAAGCCCTATAGATTTATCAAGTCAAGTTAACTCTTTCCCAAACAAGACCTAAATTTGATGTCCCAAACACATAAACCTTCTTATGTTTTCTTGATATTTTCCTTACTGTAATGTTAATAAATTTCCTATTCAGGCTGCGCTAGATTTTGAATTATGTTGTGTGAGAGAGGTTTTAACTTCAACATGTTCAAAGTTTTCTCGTCATGGTATTCACGCATCACCACCTAGCGATAAGATTTTGACATAGACTAGAACACAAATCCTTTTAAATAATTATGATATTATTAACCAGGAAATAAGATGCTGGAAAACGCACTCAGCCATTCGTCAAATAATGAAATAGTTCAAAAATACAATGTCTATCAAATGATGAGAAAAGAAAACAATAAACAGAAGTCAACTAACCCTGTGCCATTGTCAATGATAACAGCTAATTTTTTACCAAAAGACATAATTGTTACAACAAAATAAATCCCAGTATTTTGCACAAAACTATCCACAAGTCATTCACATCCTTGTCATAATATTGGCATGTAGAAAAACCAGGGCTACAGATAAAAGGGAGTCAAGATATAAAAAAATATTTTTTTTTTGACTAGAGTAAATCAAATCCTATATTGTGGGTACTCATTGGAATTGTCTCAACAAGACAATTCCAATGAGAACCCACAACATAAGGTTTGGATAAGAAATATCGGATTAAGAAATGTATTGTTCCTTCTTATCCGGAGCAATTGGCAAGTGAAACACTTCACTTAACCCTTTCCCAAACAAGACCTGGTTTTGACGTCCCTAACAGAAAAGACTTGGGAAAACATTGAAACAAAAGAAGAAACGGCTGATAACCAGCAGTTTCTCCTTTTGTCTCAATATTTTCTGTGCTATCTTGTACACAAATCCTTCCTCTTTAGAATTAATTTTGTCATCTACAACAGCTTTCTAATTGGATCACCCTAAAATTTGTCCGTTTGGGAAAGGGTTAACTTCCTGCACATGAACAACCAAAACCTTTGACAGGCTGGAGATTAGTTTGTACAAATCAGCAAGTCATTCATTTCATGAAACAAGTTACTCTGCTTTTACATAAACATCTAAACTTTTCAAAAGTAGACAATGCTGCTGCACTTAAAAGTTCTAGAAAGCAGTTTAACCCCTTCCCAAACAAGACATGCTTTTGGTATCCCTATCAGAAAAGGCTTTGGAATACATTGAGGAAAAAAGAAGAAAATGCTATACTCAGAATTTTCTACTTTTTTACACAATATGTACTTTGCTATATTGTACAGAAAATCTTTATCTGTAAACATGTCATCCATTTGGCGATCTGCAGCAGCTTTAAATTAGACTTTGGTCACCACCCTAAGAAATTTGTTAGGAAGGGGGAAGGGTTCTTGATTGTTACCCTTTCCCAAACAAGACCTGGTTTTGACGTACCTAATAGAAAAGGCTTGGGAAAACATTGAAACAAAAGAAGAAACTGCTGATAACCAGCAGTTTCTCCTTTTGTCTCAATATTTTCTGTGTAATATTTTACACAAATGCTATCTTTAATAACACCCATTTTGTCATTTGTGGCAGTTTTTGAAGTGGATCACCCTAAAATGTTGTCGTTTGGGAAAGGGTTAAGCAATATAAAATATTCCGCAAACAATCTGGACTATACAATTATTATGTAGGGAACTACTTTACCCATTACCAAAAGACAATATTTTGGGTTGTTCCAAATTCGAAGATGTTGCAGATGACAATTTCAGGTGAATAAGATTTAAAATCTTTTGGACTTTTTGGGTAGAAAACATCGCGGGAAATGAAGAAATTGCTTGTCACAAGCAATTTCTTTATTTTCCACAATGTTTTCCAAAGCCATTACTTTGTGGGGAGTCAAAAAGAGTCATTGTGTGGTAATGGGATAAAAGGGAGTTCAAAAAGATCAAGTAAGTGTCCACCTCATAAAAGTCATATGCATACTAGATCTAGTTGCAATAAAAATGTCAATGAACAATGATCAATAATGCAAATGCAAGATGTCACTCAAAAAGGGCTTACAAAATAATCTAAAAGTGAAATAGAGTCCAGCATGCAATTAAAAGATATGTTGAAAGGCAAGCAGAAAACTTTGATCTCAGTCAGATTGGCAGCTTGTTCATTTTCCTTTTACAAGTCTAAATATTTCTCGTCTCCATGAAGCAGAAACGAGAGTGATTTAAATGAGTTGAAAAAAACACTTGCTTTCCAATCAATGTAAAAATAAATATGTTCAAAGTAACGTCTCAAGCGGACCCTGTCTCAAGAAGCGAGCTTTCAATTAGGCTTCAATTTTTTTCAAGTAAACAGTGACATTATTTCAGTTTGGATTATTGGGGTTTAACACCATTTTCAACTGCTATGGTCATATCACAGTGGCTTGAGCACCTGACGATTTATTCTTAGCATTTCTCAAACCAGTACTACCACAACACCCTTGCCGAGCCTCCAGCTGCTCACACACATAGGTTAACGATATCAAACCATTGGTGGGTGACATTTTAGCCAGAACGGATATTTGCCACAGCACGGGATTGAATCCAAGGAGATTTCCGACAAACAAAAATAGTATTTTGTCAGTGTTATTCTCAGGCCCCGCAACAGCGGCGGATCCAGGATTTCTGTGAGAGGGGTTCAAATACGCAAAAAGGGGGGGGGGGGGGGGTCGTTTTCCTAGTTTTACACAATTATGAGTGAATTTCTGCATGAAAATGAAATAATTAGGCTACAGAGGGGGGTTTGTTTGAACCCCTGAACCCCCTCTGGATACGCCACTGCGTAAGTATAGGTTGATTGATGCTGCAGTTACAAGATTTTACCAACACTTTAGCAAAACACAATGGTAAACCTTGTCTGTTGCAGACCCCCCCCCCTCCAACACAATGTTTGTTAAATTGTTCTCAGGTCCAATCAAGTAAGTGAGCAAATAAGAAAGTCTAAACCTTTGTTTAATGATTTAAACAAACAGAAAAAAAGCTATCAAATCGGTAAATGCAGATCATTATGAGAAAAGTGGGTGGGGTTAGTCATTGATCGGTATTTCTAGGCCGGTAAGAACGGTGTTTTCTGTTATTGACTTGATTTTATGACATACCCTGTGCCATTATCAATAACTACAGCCGGCATACGCCCAGCCATTTTGGTAGGATTAGGGATAAGTGTTAACTAAGTGAAAACTTCCGCAATCTTCTCAACCAGGAAATGAATTTTGCCTCTACTGGTACCCGAACGCATGGGCGGTGATTGTTTGGTTCTCGGCCCGAAGTCACTGATAGACTGGATCTTCAAACCCAATCGACTGGATACCCTGTCTCTCTTGTCCCGATAATAATGTGAAATTGAGTTTCATTCTTCCCTTTCCTGGACCCATCACAGTAGATTAAACAGCCTTTTTTCGGATAATTAATCGGCGTTCATTCATCATTCCTTGTGATGCTTTAACTTTAACCCACTACCACACAGTGACGCCTTTTGACGCCCAACTAGCCTACATAAAGGCTTCAGAAAACATTGTGGGAAATGAAGAAATTGCTTGTAACAGCGGAAATTTCTTCATTGACCACAATGTTTTCTGCACAGAAAGACCCAAAAATATAACATTTCATTCACTTGAAATTGTCGTCTGCAACATCTTTGAATTTGGAACAGTCAAAGATTTTGTCGTCTGGTAATGGGTTAATAAGGCGGAGCCGCTACAGGAACTATTGACTTGTTACAAAAAATGTGACAGACGAAAAAATGTAGAACTTCATATCTTAACCCTTTCCCAAACGACAAAATTTTAGGATCGTCCTATTTGAAAGCTCCCGCAGACGACAAAATTGGTGTTCCTTGAGATGAAATTTGTGTACATTATAGCTCAGAAAACATAGAGTCAAAAGGAGAAACTGCTGGTTATCAGCAGTTTCTTCTTTTGTCTCAATGTTTTCCCAGGGCATTTCTACCAGGGACGTCAAAACCAGGTCTTGTTTGGGAAAGGGTTAATGAAATGGCTAGATCCAGTAGATCTAAATATTTGAAGAAAGGATAAGAAAAAAAAACCACCGTTTGTTTCTTTTCTCTCAATGATTTCCAAATCAGTAGGCCCTATAGATCTATATATAGTGATTTCGACCGAACCATTAGAAAAGGAAGGCATATCACACCGAAACGGCCCATGTTCGAAACGGTCTTTTCTCCATTTGTCTGGGTAAATTTTCTGATATCTATACATCTATCTATCTTTGTATAGGCCTAACTGTTTCACACCCTCGCGGGTAACTTTGAGCAGCTGCGCGTCTGTGCCAAATTAACCCTTGTCTAAATTGAAAGAAGTTGCAGACGACAATATCAATGTGATCAACTTTCAAACTTTTACGACTTTTGGGGTAGAAAACATTGTGGGAAATGAAGAAATTGCTTGTCACAAGCAATTTCTTCATTTTCCACGATGTTTTCCAAAGCCTTTATCTTGTTGGATGTTAAAAGGCGTCACTGTGAGGTAATGGGTTAAAAGAAATAAGCCTGTGAAAGTTAAGAAATAAAAGGTGATACTGATGGATGATTGAAGATTTGGTAAAAAGAAGGGTGAGATAAAATGATAACAACACAGAGGCATCCCTTAGGGCTTTTGGTGTGAGACGGTGCTGACAGCAGACTTGAACTGGTTCAGGTCCGCTGCCAGCACAACATCTGGTGGCAGTGCGTTCCATTGGACGATATAGTCCGGCAGATATTCCCCATTTTTTAACTGAACCTTGCAGTGGAGTATAAAGTTTTTTTCTTTGCTGATTCTTGAAGTAGACATCCTACTGTTAAAAATTCCGACGGGTGCCATCGTGTCACCCTTTAGCATTTTGAGAAATTCAAGATGGCCGCCAAGATGGCGGAAATTACTTAAATAAGCAATGTAAGGGTTTTAAATTTATATGAGAACTGATATATTTTAGGTAAAATATCTAAAATGCACTTACTGTTGCTCTAGGAATGAAAAACAATAAAGATAAGACATATTTCTACCATTTCATTCGACATTTTTGTGTAATTTACGTTACATTATGGGACAAATGCTTCATTTATTCACTTATCCACTATTATTTGGACATAAGTCAGTCAAACACAACAGTGCTTTGTCTTGTAATCAATTAATTCACTTTACGTTTTGTTGAGAGCCAAGTATGGGTTGTATGAATGTATTTCAGTTGATAATTTTGTGTAACTTACGTTACATTATGGCATAATTGGCTTCATGTATTCACTAGAATACTACCATTTGACCATAAGTATTTTAAACACAACGACAAATGGTTTGTCTATCAATATTTTACTAGACACTTTTTTCAACAGCAAATCCAAGGTTTCATACATGTATTATGTAATTTACGTTACCTTAATATTAGCACATTTACTTCTTTTATTTACTTATCTACTATCATGTGGCCACAAATATGCCATCAATCATTTAAACACAGCAGTGAATAGTTTGCTTATCAATTGTTTTACTAGAAGATTGTGTCAAGAGCAAATCAGCATGTTGTATAAATGTATTATGTAGCTTACGTTACCTTAATTTCATGTACTGTTACATGTACTTGTTGTAGCCACTGATGCACACACATTATGTTTTATACAGAGCAGAGTAGTGAACTAAGTGCACATAATCGTAAAAAGTAGGTCACAGCGATTTGGTTTTGATACAATGATATACGACAAAGCTTTGGGTCATGGCGCATCCACACAACAAATTTAGCATCCCTTACATTAAACAGAACGTGAGCTATTGAACAGAAGAAAATTTCAACTAAGAACAACCAAAAAGGAAAAGCAGGTGATAGCAATCTACTTTTGGTATGGGACACACATTAAAATTGGTCTCTGTAGGTCAAATTGTGTACGAGATATGGAACGGAACAGAAGCGGACGGACCTGGCAACCTTACGCCTCGCCATTTGACCAAACGCCGGCTGTCAATCAAAACCATCGATAAATCCATGGACGATTAGAAAAATGTCACACTCTCATTGTTTGTCTTAAGTTCTTCGTTGGGCGGAGCGATCTATCGATTGGCGTTTTGTCAATTAAGCCTTATATGTTAAACCCACCGTGCATTTCTTAGAGTTAAAACGTTTGCTATAGTGTATTTGTGGTTTCCTACAGTATTCAGTGTTACACAGCACACCTTCTCGGTATGTGCTTTGTCACATCCCATTCTAGCCTTAGCACAGCTGCATTTAGTAGAAAAATTAGGTCCATCTCTTCCACACTGACATTTTATCATTTTGAAGAGCTAGACCTTCAACTTCGGGGCCAATCAGTGATACTAGTATGTTACTTTAGCTGTATTGTCACGTTACATGCAATACTTAGTTGGTAGTATGGCAAAAGCTAGTATCATTCTCTCCAGATACAAGCATTTTAATTCAATAATAAAAGAAATCAAGCACAAAATCGGAAATACACTCTTGTACAAGATCAACTAGGCGTAGGATCAAGGGATCAAGTGCTAGTGCAGCTGATTGTCCCCAAGCCGAGTGTGTAGCTCTAGCTCCAGGAAATAACGACATCTCAAAAATGACAAAATAGCAGAGAGGAAGTGACGGACCTTATTGTTCAACTAGATGTAGTTATGCTATGCTAGAAAGGGATGTGCATTGCTTAGTAAATGCCAAGGAGGAGTATTATGTAACAACGAAAGCATAAAAACATAGAAATACAAACACACAATGAAATCTATTGTTTTATATAGAACGTGCATGCAAGTTTTTGCCCTTTAGCAATGTACCACCATTATAATACAAGACTTTGGTGGAGAAAAAATGTATATCATCTTTTAATATTGACTTGGTTTTGTCCATTGCGGTTTAACGCCATATTCAACTGCTATGGTCATATCCCGGCTATTGGAGCGCCTAACCATGGACTCCTGTCGATTCTCATACCAGTACCATCACAACATCCTAACCGAGCCTCTGGCTGTTTGCCCACATAGGTTAAAGATAAAAAAAAAACATTGGTGGGAGATATTTTTTTTCTGAAAGGATATTTGCCGCGACCGGGGATCGAACCCTGGACTAATGGCCCACTATAACCAGTTGTTGGGGGTATTCTGTTCAATTTATGATAATTATTTTTTATAAAAATGAAACAGTACACAAAATAAATGTGACGTAAATTACATGATTCATTTATACAACTGTTGCTTTGCCTTTACCAAAAGCCTCAAGAAAAAAAGTTGGACGTCAAAATATTTACTATTATTTTTTACGACTTATGGCTAAATATTAGTTCATTTGTAGATAAATGAATAAATGAAGCTAACATCCTAATATCAAGGTAACGTAAACTACATAATACATTTATACAACCTGCTGTTTTGCTATTACAAAAAGCTTTAAAGGGAATGAATTGATAACCAGACCATACACTGTCGTGTCTAAACGACGTATGGTCAAATAATGATAGAAGATAAGTGAATGAATGAAGCTAATATGCTAATATCAAGGTAACGTAAACTACATAATACATTTATACAGCTCTTATTTTGCTCTCACCAAAAGATTCAAGCGAATTAATTGATAACAAAACCACTCGCTGTTGTGTTTGAATGACTTATGTCCAAATAATAGGGGATAAGCGAACAAATGAAGCAATTATCCCATAATGTAACGTAAATTACACAAACAAATCAACTGAAATGGTAGAAATATGTCTTATAGTTATTGTTTTCATTCCTAGAGCAACAGTAAGTGTATTCTAGATATTTAACCTAAAATGTATCAGTTTTCATATGAATTTAAAACCCTAACATTGACTATTCAAGTATTTTCCGCCATCTTGGCGGCCATCTTGAATTTCTCAAAATGCTAAAGGGTGACACGATGGCACCCGTCGGAATCTTTAACAGTAGGATGTCTACTCCAGGAATCCGCAAAGAAAAAAACTTTATACTCCACTGCAAGGTATAAGTGGATATCTGCCGGACTAATAGTGATAGGAAAGAATCAATATTTGTACAAGTCAACTCCGGTGTAGATCTGTCTGAAGCTGGCAGGGTAGACTGGTTACCGCCCTTGAAAAAGTAAATACATCGTATACAACGGGTACCAGTTTACTGGCAGGGTGGCCATGTATGTATGTACGGGTGTTGCTATATATCGCTGGTCACGTTCGAAAATGTCGTAACTACAGCTTATTTAAGCTGTATTTACGTACGGCGTTTTCGAATGTGACCGACGACATGCACATTGGCATGGGAACAGCTACCAGGCCGTGAACAATGCGGTAAAACATGCACAGCCTGGCATCTGCTCTCCTCCGCTCCTTTGTTCTCCACCCTATTCTATCAAGCATCGTTTGAACTTCTCTCATAAAACAGAGCTTATAACCTCTTCATTCCATTTCGATAAAATGATACTCTGTTCCCATGGGGTCATTTCGCGTCTAATCTCGGGGCCTTGCGGAATTTCGGTATCCACTCGTTTGCTGTAAACACCAAAACATTTGAAAAATCTGATACTTGTAAACTTTCATTGGCTGACGCTTCAAATTACCGGCTTCAGCCAAAAATAGAAGCGACGTAATGTATACGTAATCATACAAGATGAAACTGAATGATTTTGATTCGATTATTCAAATATTACCGGCTTCAGCCAAAAATAGAAGCGACGTAATGTATACGTAATCATACAAGATGAAACTGAATGATTTTGATTCGATTATTCAAATATTACCGGCTTCAGCCAACAAGAGGACCAAGATGGTCCTATATCGCTCACCTTAGAGCACCTGAGACATACTTTTTAACAAACCTTTTAAATCTCCGAGGATTTTGAAAAGGAGTCATATGACAATGGTACACACTTAATTTCAAAGCACAATTTGGGAAAAGATTGTCAAAGATTTTTCCCTTTATCTGTATTTAAACCAGAAAATCCACAACATATTGCTGAATTTCCATTGCACATAGACAAATTGAAGCATTAATCTTGGAAAGATGTCATCAGGCTATAATATTTAGAAACCATAGAAAGTTTGGAAATTCTAAGACAATTTTAAACCTGTTCCCGCTTTTTCAAATCTAGAATACCTCATGGTAGAGCTTATTTTCAAAGCGAAATGATAACTTGAACTAATCTGTTGAACAAAACAATATGACACACACAACTTATATGCACTTTTTTCTGTACAAAATGCAAGAGCCTAAAGCATAGGAATAATTCTAAAAGTTCTTAAACGAGGCAAAAAAATTATCTTCAGGCCTTAACAAGTTGAAAAGATTGTCAAACATTGCCCTCTATCATTTATATGGAACCCACAACATAGGGGAAATATTCATTGAACAGTAAGGATTTGGTTATGGTTAAACCTTTTCCATACAACATAACATAAGAGCAGACATAATTAAAAGCTGCTGTAGATGATAAAACAGGTGTTGATAAAGACTGCATTCTTCATGTATAAAAATGCAGAGAAAATGATGAGGCAAAATGAGACAACACAGGCTATCAAGTTATCAACATTTTCTTCTTTTACCATATCATTTACAAGCCTTTTCAGTCGGTGAGGCAAACCTGTGTATGGTAGAGAAAGGGCAGAATGCTTTCCCATACAGAAAGGTAAAGAAAGGAAATAGACTGTCGCAATTTGAAAGTTCAGAATACAAAATTGACAGCGGTACAAATAGGATTCGTTTACAATAAACTAGCATATGAAATATTGAATAAAATAAAATATTGAGGTAAAAGGAGAATCAGCACTTTCTTCATTTGACTCATTAAATTCCAAAGCCTTTTCTAATAGGGACTTCAAAACAAGGTCTTTCCAGGAAAGGGTTAAAGTATTTAGTTGATCCCTAAACAAACACAAGTGGATTAGGTGCCTCAGGGATACAGGTAAAAGAGGGTAATGGCTTTCAGAATCATAAAATATCTTTTTAATATTTTAACACCCTATGTTGAGGGTATTCATTTGAATTCTTAAATCAAGACTATTCAAATGAGTACCCATAACAAAGCGTTCAGATTTTAAACATCAAATATAGAATGATTTACCTCCTTTTATCTGTAGCTCCATATGCATTCTTTATCAGATATTATGATCTGCATAATCTGATAATAGGGATATGATATCGCCGGTGGGGAGTCAAAACCTCGTAACTCCAGCTTATTCAAGCTGTAGTTACGAGGATTTGACTCCCCACCAACGATTTTTATGTGATAAAATCTACCTGGTCAAAACAATTCCTCACTTGAAAATTCCAGAACCCATAACATAGGGCTTCTTTCCTTGCAATGTGATGATTTTTAGTATTCTGTTAGAGGTCTATGAGATGTAAAGTCATGCAAAATTTCAAGACTCTAGGCCAAATAGTCCTTGAGAAAACTGTGTTTCAGTGTGAAACCTTAAACCCCACAACATAGGGCCAATTTTTCTATAAGCACAATCATTTGAAGTATTTTGGTAGAGGGCATTGAGACAATACTACATACAAAATTTCAAGGCTCTAGACCTTATAGTTTGGGAGGAGAAGATTTTTTAGTAATTGTGGACAGACAGACGGACGGACGGACAGACGGACAGACGGACGACGGACGGTGAGCGATCACAATAGCTCACCCTCAGCACTTCGTGCTAAGGTGAGCTAAAAATAGAAGCGACGTAATGTATACTTAATGATCATGCAAGATAAATCTGAATGATTTTAATTCGGTAATTCAAATTATGTGCTATAATTAGATCATGACGACCAAATAGGCTGTTGGTGTATCAAAGACGACAGAGGTCATATTTGATGGTTTAATCAATAGACCTCGGCTTTGGAGAGTATGTTCGAAGTGACACTTGGGTGTCTGTAGCCTGGGTCCAGTCGTCAATATACAATTTGGTCAGTAAGATAGCGCATAAAAAATCAATACCCGTTACATATTGCGGCATCCGTTTTTGATCGTGTCGATATTGACCTTTAGACCGGAGAAAGTAAAGGAGGGAAAAATGATCAGTCTGGAACCCAGTCTAGGGTGTCTGGAGTAATCACACAGGGTCCAACGTGCTGCTAGACCCTGCGCCATCTCGACTTTGTCGATGTTGGACCTCGTGTGAGGATCCCAGACACTGCCAGTATACTCAAGTTGGGGACGAACAAGAGTCTTGTATGCATTCTCTGATTTTGGGACTTACTCTTCACATTGCGTTTGAGGTTGCCAAGCGTCCGATTTTCAGTAGAGGTGATTCGGTCGACATGGGTGTTCCAGGAAAGGTTGCCAGATATGTCCACTCCAAGATATCGCGCATGTTAGACACAGATAATATAAGTTCGAAGTCAGATGGTTTTTTTTTTTTTTTTTTTTTTGCTGTTTGGGAAAGGTCGCTACAATCCATCTGGTTGGGCGAGGCGTAGGCATATATATAGGAATAATATGTAAAACTTCTAAGTCTGACTAGAAACAAATCAGATGAATGGTCAATATAGCTCACGATAAATGGCCTGGCAGAGCACTCATATATTATCAAATAGGCCTAGATCTAGATCTGCCCTACCAGGTCATTTAACCCTTTCCCAAAACAAGACCTGGTTTTGACGACCCTAATAGAACAGGCTTGGGAAAACATTGAAACAAAAGAAGAAACTGCTGATAACCAGCAGTTTCTCCTTTTGTCTCAATATTTTCTGTGCCATATTTTACACAAATCATGTCTTTATTATCACCATCTTTGTCGTCTGTAGCAGCTTTCAAATTGGATCACCCTAACATTTTGTCGTTTGGGAAAGGGTTAAAGCAGAGACATAATTATATAATAACAAGACTGTTTATCTATGCCTCTGGTTTTATCTACCAGGGACTATTTGTAAGAGGAACAACCAGGGTAACCAATGCAAAACAACATTTAAGTCATTTTCATCGTTAAGGAGTTATATTTCTGAACCACATTATCACTGGAGATTATAATTATGCGGGTTCATTATTCTGAACTTGACACAAAAACTCGGTCGAAATAGTCATTAAAACGAACTGGTTCCCCAACCCTGTCACAATACCTGACCTCGAGCACTACGTGCTCAGGTGAGCTAAAAAGCTGTAGACAGCAATTTCAAATGAATAAAATATTTCCTTTGTTTGCCTTTCTGATGAGAAACTAGACAGCCCTGGCGGTCTGGAAGCGCTCCACATGCATGACTGTTTGTCTTATTGAATGCAATTTCAAAGGTTCAGACTAGCCTGCACAAACAAGCAAATGCATGACCAAGCTGCAAATTACAAGCAAATAGGATCGTATGGTCAGTAAGATTCTGTGAAAGTTCTGTATTTATTAGTTAATACTAATGGTTGTCAAAGAGAAAATAAAGCCGAAAATGGCAGTTTTGTCAATTTCAAGGGCACAGAACTCAAGTCATAAAATTCAGATCAAGCTGAAAATTACACCAAAGCAAGATCGTATAGTCTCCAAAATTCTGTCCTAGTTTTGTCTTGATTGATAGATATTTGTAGTTGCTAGAGTGAAAACAAAGTCAAAATAGAGCGGAAAAAGGCAATTTTTGTTAATTTCAAGGGCACATTACTCATGATATAAAATTCAGATCAAGCTGAAAATTAAGCCAAGGCAAGATCTTATGATGACCAACATTCTGTACAAGTTTTGTCTTGATTCGTCAATATTTATAGTTACAAGAGTGAAAACAAAGTCAAAATAGAGCCGAAAATCACAATTTTGTCAATTTCAAGGGCACATAACTCGTGATGTAAAATTCAGACCAAGCTGAAAATTATACCAAGGCGAGATCTTATAATCACCAACATTCTGACTTAAGTTTGTCTTGATTGGTCAATATTTGCAGTTGATAGAGTGAAAACAAAATCAAAATAGAGCCCAATATGGCAATTTTGTTAATTTTAAGGGCACATAACTCATGATGTAAAATTCTGATCAAGCTGAAAATTACACCAAAGCAAGATCTTGTAATCACTATCATTCTGTCCAAATTTTGCCTTCATTGTTCAATATTTGTAGATTTTAGAGTAACAATACAGTCAAAACCAGCTATTTTTGACATTCAAGGGCAGATAACTCAGGTTATTCCGATTCAATCCAAATTCTTTAAAGCAATCTGAGAGAGGATCACCCCAAGGAACATTCCTGTGAAGTTTGATTGAAATCCATCCGGTAGTTTCTGAGAAGAAGATTTTTGAAAAACAAGAGGACCAAGATGGTCCTATATCGCTCACCTTAGAGCTCCCTGAGACATACTTTTTAACAAACCTTTTAAATCTCCGGGGATTTTGAAAAGAGGATTTTGAAAAGGAGTCATATGACAATAGTTCACACTTAATTTCAAAGCACAATTTGGGAAAAGATTGTCAAAGATTTTTCACTATATCTGTATTTAAAATCAGAAAATCCACAACATGTTGCTGAATTTCCATTGCACATAGACAAATTGAAGCATTAATCTTGGAAAGAGGTCATTGGGCTATAATATTTAGAAACCATAGAAAGTTTGGAAATTCTAAGACAATTTTAAACCTGTTCCCGCTTTTTCAAATCTAGAATACCTCATGGTAGAGCTTATTTTCAAAGCGAAATGATAACTTGAACTAATCTGTTTAACAAGACAATAATTTTTATGACAAACACAACTTATATACACTTTTTTCTGTACAAAATGCAAGAGCCTAAAGAATAGGAATAATTCTAAAAGTTCTTAAACGAGGCAAAAAAATTATCTTCAGGCCTTAACAACTTTAAAAGATTGTCAAACATTGCCCTCTATCATTTATATGGAACCCACAACATAGGGGAAATATTCATTGAACAGTAAGGATTTGGTTATGGTTAAACCTTTTCCAAACAACATAACATAAGAGCAGACATAATTAAAAGCTGCTGTAGATGATAAAACAGGTGTTGATAAAGACTGCATTCATGTATAAAAATGCAGAGAAAATAATGAGGCAAAATGAGACAACACAGGCTATCAAGTTATCAACATTTTCTTCTTTTACCATATCATTTACAAGCCTTTTCTGTTGGTGAGGCAAACCTGTGTATGGTAGAGAAAGGGCATAACGCTTTCCCATACAGAAAGGTAAAGAAAGGAAATAGACTGTTCCAATTTGAAAGTTCTGAATACAAAATTGACAGCGGTACAAATAGGATTCGTTTACAATAAACTAGCATATAAAATATTGAATAAAATAAAATTAAATATTGAGGTAAAAGGAGAATCAGCACTTTCTTCATTTGACTCATTAATTTCCAAAGCCTTTTCTAATAGGGACTTCAAAACAAGGTCTTTCCAGGAAAGGGTTAAAGTATTTAGTTGATCCATAGATCGAGTAAACAAACATATTAAGTGCCTTGCATTCCTTATCAGATATGATCTGCATAATCTGATTAAAGGGATATAGTGATATCCTCGGTGGGGAGTCAAAACCTTGTAACTCCAGCTTATTCAAGCTTTAGTTACGAGGATTTGACTCCCCACCAACGATATGTGATAAAATCTACCTGGTCAAAACAATTCCTCACTTGAAAATTCCAGAACCCATAACATAGGACTTCTTTCCTTGCAATGTGATGACTTTTAGTATTCTGTTAGAGGTTTATGAGATGTAAAGTCATGCAAAATTTCAAGACTCTAGGCCGAATAGTCTTTGAGAAAACTGTGTTTCAGTGTGAAACCTTAAACCCCACAACATAGGGCCAATTTTTCTATAAGCACAATTATTTGAAGTATTTTGGTAGAGGACATTGAGACAATACTACATACAAAATTTCAAGACTCTAGACCTTATAGTTTGGGAGGAGAAGATTTTTTAGTAATTGTGGACAGACAGACGGACAGACGGACGGACGGACGGACGGACAGACGGACGACGGACGGTGAGCGATCACAATAGCTCACCCTCAGCACTTCGTGCTAAGGTGAGCTAAAAACGGACGGACGGACGCACACACGCACGACGGACACACCACCATGACAATAGCCTGCTGGCCTGACAGCCAGTGGAGCTAAAAATTGCTTGTCATTATCCACAATGTTTTCCAAAACTTGTATCTAGTTGTAGCTAGAAAGAGTCATTGTGTGGGAATGGGTAAACCAAATGATAACCATAATGTGGTGTATAATATAACATGGAAACTGATGCCGATGGCAAAAGCTATGTCGAATATGTTCATAATTTCTTCTTTTTAATAGTTTACTTCCTTTTAGTCGTTGCTTTCCAAACTTTTCTCCAACAGATAGGAAACAAGATGTGTTTGTGAAAAAAATGCCCCGAAATGGCTATTTTTCTAAAATTTAAGTTTTCTTGTAAAGGGTTAATAAATGTTAACGGATGACCTTGAGGAAGGTCATATTACATGGAACAGATAGATATTATTGAAAGAAGGTTACATACCAAATTTGAGCTTTGTATGTTGCATACTTTTGGAGAAAAAGCAAAATGTTAAGTTTTCTGACAGACAGACAAACAGACAGACGGTCGGACAGACAGACATGAGTAAAACAATATACCCCTGATCTCTCCATATGGGGACATAGAAATCATGGATTGGTTCGAAAAGTGTATGTCTGTTAACATAAACAACACTGTGAATTTTCTTATCGTTTATTATATTGCTCTATTAAAGATTGCCTTTATCAGAAGGTTTTACAATAAATAAGTTAACAAAATTACCACAACTATATTTGGCCGAGAGGATATAATTATGTGATATCTAACGGAAAACAATAATTATTATACCATCGAAAACAATAAAGGAAAAGAAGAAAATGCTGGTAATCAGCATTTTCTTCTTTTCTTTTATTGGTTTCCAGACCATTCATCTAAATCGACAAAAGCAAGGGTTGGATGGAAATATTCTTTTCACACAGTCTTCAGTCTGAGATGAATCTTTTAACCCTTTACCAAACGGCAAAAATTTAGAGTGATCCACATCGAAAACTGCCACAGATGACAAAATGGATGTTATTAAAGATAGGATTTGTGTAAAATATGGCATAGAAAATATTGAGACAAAGGGAGAAACTGCTGGTTATCAGCAGTTTCTTCATTTGTTTCAATGTTTTCCCAAGCCTTTTCTTTTAGGGACGTCAAAACCAGGTCTTGTTTGGATAAGGGTTAAGGTAGTCCACCCCTAATGAGATTCATTACGTCGGAATTTTTCATGCAATCGGCGATGGAACGTTTCATTGGCAAATTTTTTTTTAAGATGTTGCCTGAATAATTCCAATGTCGCGTAAATCTCATTAGAGTTAAAGTATCTTAATGTTTGATCCAATTGCTCAAAGCCTCTGACAGTCCTATATGATGCCAGTTACAAAACACTTCACTGAAAGTAATCAGCATTTTCTCCTTTTCTCTCAGCATCTATGTTAAAGGATAAGTACATTGTATTTTCAATTTCGAGGAACATCAAATTATTTTGTCTACATCTGCTTAATTTTAGAAAAGTCTAAAGCAGTATTTGGAAATGGTTTAACCCATTGCATGTACTAGACAAAATTTTGGGCTGATCCACCTTTAATATTTCATATAGTAACTTCTGGTGAGTATAAATTTACACATTTTGGTCTTTGTGGATAGAAAACAATGTGGGAAATGGAGAAAATGCTTGTCACAAGCAATTTCTTTATTCCCCACAATGTTTTTCAAAGCTTTTAACTGGTAGGGAGTCAAAAAGAGTCATTTTGTTGGAAAGGGTTAATACGAGATTTGTTTACCACACATTACATATGTGGGTTTTCTCATGTTTGATGCGGTTGCTTTGAGATTTAAAACTTTTATCACAGGAACATCACAGATGAGGTCGATCATTGCTGTACACTCGAGCATAACGCTGTAGCTGGTTGGTCAAACTATATGTGAGTTTTCTCATGTTTTATTCGTTTGCTCCAACCTTTTGCCAGTCCCATAGCATGCTTGTTACGATACAATATTATCCTAACAAACTACTTGTGAGTTTTCTCATGTTTCGATTGCTCCGAGATTTAAAACTTTTATCACAGAAACTACATGGATGGGGTCGATCATTGCTATGTACTCGAGCATAACGCTGTAGCTGGTTCGACAAACTATATGCGAGTTTTCTCATGTTTTATTCGTTTGCTCCCACCTTTTGCCAGTACCATAGCATGCTTGTTATGATACACTATTATCCCCACAAACTACTCGTATATGTGAGTTTTCTCATGTCTGATTTGATTGCTCCAAGATTTTAAAAATGTTTTATCACAGAAACTACAAGGATGGGGTCGATCATTGCTATGTACTCGAGCATGATGCTGTAACTCGTTCCACAAACTATATGTGAGTTTTCTCATGTTTGATTCGTTTGCTCCGAGATTTAAAAGTCTTATCACAGAAAGTACAAGGATGGGGTCGATCATTGCTGTGTACCCAAGCATGTCCCTGTAATTATTTCCACAAACTATATGTGACCTTTTTCATGGCTGATTCCATTGCTCCCAGCTTTTGACAGTCCAATAGCATGTTTGTTAAGAAACACTATTATTCCCACAAACTATAAGTGAGTTTTCTCATGTTTGATTCGATTGCTCCGAGATTTAAAACTTTTATCACAGAAACTACACGGATGAGGTCGATCATTACTGTGCACTCGAGCATGACGTTGTAGCTCGTTCCCCGTCCTGAAACACTTTCCACAATGTTCACAAATGTACGGCTTCGTATCTACAATGGAGGAAATAATTGAACAGTTTAGGCCATCGCTTCAACCTTTACACAACAAGAATAGGGGCCAGTTTCATTTAAATATTTTTTGTTTTTCCAATGTCTTGCGACATGTTTATGTCAAGCGCTTTTCGCAAAATTATCAAAATCTAGGCGAGTGTTGTTTTAAGTGTTTCATAGGACATTGGTAAGTCAAAAATATGTCTTAACCCATTACCAAACGACAAAATTATAAGCTTGTCCGAATTGAAAGAATTCGCAGACGACAATTGTAATGTGATGAAATTTCAAAATTTAACGATTTTTGGGTAGAAAACATTGTGGAAAATGAAGAAATTGCTTGTCACAAGCAATTTCTTCATTTTCCACGATGTTTTCCAAAGCCTTTATCTTGTTGGGTGTCAAAAGGCGTCACTGTGAAGTAATGGTATCAAATGTTCAAATGAAACTGGCCCCTGGTTTTCACATCCCTAATAGGAAAAGTTTGGGCAAACAACAAGACAAAGGGAGGAACTGCTGAATTGTACTGATAATCATAATTGTCTCCTTTTGTCTCTATATTTTGTATGTTGTATTTCACAAAAACTCTATCTTACTCAACAGCCGTTTATCAACTGAAGTAGCTCTTAAACTAAAGAAGTACAAAATATCCCTGTTTGGGAAAGGTTTGTTTCCTGTAGTTCACAAATCTTCAAACAATTAATAACAAAAGTTCATTGCTATTGCAAGAAATTGAAATGAAGATTATTTAACATTTTCACAGACAACAAGCTTTTTTCCATCTATCATTACATATGATACATGTGCTTTACTTTATTAGACAACAAAATTTTAGACCTGTCCCATTCCAAAGAAGTTGAAGAGGACATTTTGAAATGAATGAAATTTTACATTTTTTAATGTAATGAATACATAACATTTTGGGAAATGAAGAAATTGCTTGTCACTAGCAATTTGTTCATTTTCCACAATGCTTTCAAAGTTTTTTTCCTTGCAGTGTCAAAAAAGCATCAAGCACGGAAAGGGTTAATACATGATTCAATCCCTAATATCTGTGACAACAGAAATTGAGGAGATAAGCTGGGTTTCAATAATCAAGAATTTTGGTAAAAATTAAATTTCTGTTGTCATAGATCACAGTGAAGCTGCACAAAGTCTTTAACAAGAGCAACGCTGGGCGTGGCATTATACGCCCGAAGCACATAAATGGGTGTGTGATATTTGTCGATGTCCTGTTCTTTTCTAAAAGTCTCTTGCAAGTAACCGATAAAACAAAATTCACCAAGGACCAAAATATTCACAAAGTGTTGCAAGTACCCGAGTACTACTAAAATATTCACAAATTTAATCAGATTGAACACATGTGAAGTTTCAACATCGTAGGCCTTGCATTTTGAAAGTTATGGACCGGACACAAATTTGCAAACTGAATCAAACAAAGGGCAATAACTCAAAAATTACAAATGGTAGAGTTGTTGTTCTTGCGCTCTGCACACCCTAGCTATGAGATCTATACACCTGTTAACGATCTGGAACCATAATAGAAACTTTTGAAAATACAAAAAGTATTGTTATATATTATTTCTGTAATACAAGACGAAGGTAAAATGAAACTATAAACATTTTTTACCGATATATCCGAATTTTGTATCTATTTTTACTTACTGACCCCATTTTACAAAAATGGCGGGAAAATGGGAAGCACCAACTCTGTAAATCTCATTTTTTTTTTGCAGAATATGATAATATCTGATATTTTTCAGCTTGTATGCTACAACAGATATGTATGTAACACAAATAAGCTAACACAAAACTATAAAAAACAAAATTGATGAAAAAACACCTGATTATACATAAGCTTTATGATTTTGCGACTGTATTTTTTCGACGTTGATGAAAAATGAACTTTTTTCTTTGATCTATATTTTTTGTAATTTTCACTGGCAGGGTATGAAACCTACATCAAAAATATCTCTAATCTATACTTGTGCAAATAAAACAAGAATGGGTAAAGGTTACCGTTAAAATTTGTTTTTTTATGCATTCAAACTTAGTAGGGGTGCAGAAAACAAGGACAAAATGTTCAAAATAGGTCATTCAATTTCAGCAAATATTGTAAGGTCAAACGTAACAACACCTTATTTTATAGTTACTGACATAAAGAAACTATCTAATCAAATATTCATTGTCACATTTCCCTGTAGTTCCTACATAAACTATTGTGAACAAAACAACAGCACCATATACATGGGGGTGGGGAGTCATGTGACACTACACTTTCAGAAAATCGTCAAAAATTTTGTAAATACTTGACAAATTTGAAATCGGTTTGAAGCAGAAAAGTGTAAAGCCTCGAGATCAGAAGTGTATGGTTCCTCTTTTACCTATCATCTGATAAAAACGTTATTTACAACCAAATTAAGTTTTGGTTGGTCGTCAATAACTTTCATATCAGCTGATTTTTCAAAGACCACCCTTCGCATCCAGCAAAGTCATGGAGTGTTCCCGCTTTCATTGTTTAAATTCTTTTTTTTTTCAAATCGGTCATCTATTGACAGAATTGTTGGAAAATATCAAAACTATTATGTCAGGTGATTCCCCGCCGTGGGGTGAAAGAGGGTTGCAAATGGTCTCATGCACTACTGTATAAGAACGCCTTTGTCAATCAAATTCAGCTAATCTTACATGAACACTTATGTTATTATATTATGTCACATGTTTACAAAAATACGTATGAAAGGAAATGTTGAAATTGAACAAACCACGGAAAATTCACGTGAATGGCAATGGATTTTGTTTTAACAATAGATTGGGTTTAATGTTGTGTTTTGATAAACCGTCAGTGTTGTCATAAAATATCGTAACTACGGCCTGATTTAAGCTGTAGTTACGAGATTTTATAACAGCTCCAACGAATTACTATTGTATGTCCGGAATTACGTCACGATTAACTGGATAAAATCGTTCCCTATTTCGCTGTACTTTCACTTTCTTTTTGTTACTATTTATAGAATACAACATGAAGAAGTATTTTTCATGTATTTCCGATTCTAATGGATGAATGTACGTTTAATATACGTTTAACCGCCAGAGTGTTCAGAACGATAATATTTAAGCATTTTTCATACTACTAACAACGAGAAATACGAGAATTATCTCTATCTATGCAGAAAAACACACTTTAAATAGCTCACACGGCCGATATCTATTAATGTTAACGAGAAAGTAAACCGAGGTGAGAACAAAAGCGAATCTTTCCGAAGTGCGTTTCACGGAAATAACCGAGTGCCGTAAATACCCGATCATCGGCGATAATAACCGAAATCCATTATGGTTCCAGATCGTTAAGTTTCAAGACCATAGGCCTTATAGTTTCAAAGTCATGGACGGGCCACGAATTTGCTAACTGAATCAAACAAAATCAAACAAAGGGCAAGAACTCAAAAATTATAAATGGTAGAGTTGTGGTTCTTGCGCTCTGCACACCCTAGATATGAGATCTATACACCTGTGAAGTTTAACTAGAAAGACCTGAAGGTCTTGAGTCGCTCCACAGGCCTGAATTTCTTTTAATATCAAATCCAAGTTTTGACTAGATTTTTGAATACTTATGGTTCTTACAGCAAAAACAAAGTCAAAAGCAGCAATCATGTGGTCAATGCAAAAAGAAAGTAAATGATTTACTAATACTTTAGGGATGTTAGAGCGATAATAAAATTGAAAACTGTGATTTTGCCAAATTCAAAAACAAATAATTCAGTATGTATATTTAAAATCAAATCGAAAATTAAACACATGCAAGATGTTATGGTCACTATCATTCTGTTTAAATTTTGTCTATATTAGTCAATATTTGTTGCTTCAAGAGTGGAAAAAGTGTCAAAAAACTGAAATTTTGTCAATTTCAAGGGCACATAACTCAGATTGTAACAGTGTGATAATGTTGAAAATTACACATAAGCAAGACCTTGTTGTCAACAAGATTCTTTCCAAGTATCATCTTGATTGGTTAACATTAATGGTTGTTAGAGTGAAAACAAAGTTGAAAATGGCAATATTGTCAAATTCAAGGGCACATAACTCATGATGTAAGATTTCGATCAAGCTGAAAATTACACCCAGGCAGCATATAATGCTTATATATATTCTGTCCAAGTTTTGATTGGTTAATATTTGTAGATTTTAGAGTAAAAATAAAGTCAAAACCAGCAAAATAGAGCCAAAAATGGCAATTTTTGGCAATTTCAAGGGCACATAACTCATGCTATAAAATTCAGATCAAGCTGAAAATTATATCAAGGCAAGATCTTATAGTCAGTATTATTCTGTCAAAGTTTTGTCTTGTTTAGTCAATATTTGTAGTTGCTAGAGTGAAAACAAAGTCAAAATACAGCTGAAAATGGCAATTTTGTCAATTTCAAGGGCACATAACTCATGATGTAAAATTCAAAATAAGCTGAAAATTTTACCAAGGCAAGATCTTGTAGTCAGTATGATTCTGTCAAAGTTTTGTCTTGATTGTTCAATATTTGTAGATTTTGGAAGAAAACTAGTCAAAACCTGCTATTTTTGACATTCAAGGGCAGATAAATCAGGTTATACTTATTCAATCCATATTCTTTGAAGGAATCTGAGAGAAGGTCACCCAAGGATCATTCCTGTGAAGTTTGGTTGAAATCCATCCAGTAGTTTTTTAGAAGAAGATTTTTAAAGAAAAAGTTTACGGACGCACGCACGGACGGACGGACGGACGGACGGATGGACGCACGACGGACACACCGCCATGACAATAGCCCGCTGGCTTGAAAGGCCAGTGGAGCTAAAAACTATAAGCCTTATAGTTTCAAATGTATGAACCGGACACGAATTTGTAAACTGAATCAAACAAAATCAAACAAAGGGCAATAACTCAAAAATTATAAATGGTAGAGTTGTAGTTCTTGTGCTCTGCACACCCTAGCTATGAGATCTATACACCAGTGAAGTTTCAAGACTATAGGCCTTATAGTTTCAAAGTTATGGACCGGACACGAATTTGTAAACTGAATCAAACAAAATCAAACAAAGGGCAAAAACTCAAAAATTAAGAATGGTAGAGTTGTGGTTCTTGTGCTCTGCACACCCTAGCTATGAGATCTATACACCAGTGAAGTTTCAAGACCATAGGCCTTATAGTTTCAAAGTTATGGACCGGACACGAATTTGCTAACAGACAGACAGACGGACAGACAGACAGACGGACAGACAGACGATGCACGCGATAACATAATACGACCCTTCGGGCGTATAAAAATGATGGATAAAATACTTTAACCCATTTCAAGACGGCAAAATTTCAGACTTGTCCAAATTCAAACATGTTGCAGATGACAATTTCAAGTGATTGAAATTCTACAAGATTGGGTCTTTTGAAGTAGAAAATGTTGTGGGAAATTAAGAAATTGCTTGTCACAAGCAATTTCTTCATTTTCCACAATGTTTTCTAAGGCCTATATTTTGTATGGAGTCAAAAGGCGTCACTGTGTGGTAATGGGTTATGTTTTCCACAAAAGGACTGTGTTTTGACATCTTTAAAAAAAAGTTTTAGGAAATCATTGGCACAATAGGGAAAATAGCGAGTACCAGCATTTACTTCGTTTGTGCCAATATTTTTCTTGCTTTATCATGCACAAATCCTACCCTTATCAACAACCCATTACGTCATCTGCAGCAGCTTTCAATTTGGAGCAATACAAATTTGGGCTACCGTATTTTAGAAAGGACATTAGTCTTCGATAGCTAAGGTTTAACCAACCCAACTCTATATCTCCTTATTGCGTTGTACAAATAGGGAAAGGATTAACTTTTTGCAAAACAAAAACTGGTTTTGAAATCCTTCATAGAAAAGGCTTCCGCAATCATTGAGTGAAAAGAAGAAATTGTTGATAGCAATTTTTCTTTTTCCCTCAATGTTATTTGTGTTGTATTGTAAACAAATCCTTTCTTCATCTACAACCTATTTTGTTGTCTGCAGCAGCTTTCAGTTTCCAGTAGTCCAAAATCTTCTTGCGAAAAGATATGTGACCCATCACGCTAAACGGGACCTTATCCAAAGTGTGAAAAATATCGACCCTAGTCAGTCTGCGCAGCCAGACTAGGGCCGACACTTTCGACTTTTATGTAATTTTCATTAATCCGGAATGTTTTCCCTAACTCTACAATATGTTCGTTTTTCACATACGGGATCTGATTGACCTGTGATGAGTCTGACAAGTTTGTCAAAATTTTGATTTTTAGAGTTCGGATAAGGTCCCTTTTAGCGCGACGGGTCACATATAAGAAATTGTGTATTCACTAACCAGAATGCCTGTTCACATGATCCTTCAAGATAAAGTTGCTCCGGAACATTTTCGGACAGAATGGACATTTCAGCGTTTTTTCTCGTGTGTGTATTTTAACATGTTGTCGCAGATTTGGGCCGTTATTAAAGGCTTTACCGCAGTAGTGACACATCAGATCTTTACGAGAGTTGTGATGAAGTTTGTGACTGTATAGCTGGTCTTTTGTCTTGAAAAACTGAAATGAATTTAATATGGAACGATTTTATCTAGTTTACTGTGATGTAATTGCAGACAAACAATAGTATTTTGTGGTGGTTCTTATAAATTCTCTTAACTATGGCTTGATTCAAGCCGTAGTTATGAGATTTTAAAACAACAACGACGGTTTATCAAAATGTATAGGTAAACCCTGTCTATTCTTCGCACAAAATACTTTGCTATTATTTGTACCAGGAATTATTTCACTTTCATAAGGGAACTATTGGCACTGACATCCCAATTACCCCCCAAAATTATTTATCTGTATATAGAGGATTACATTGTATTATGCTTTAGTTCAATATGTGTTATCTACATATACTTTCAGATCTTGATCATTGTTGTCAGAAGTCAGATTAAAGATTCCAACAATACTAAGTATTAGCCATTCTCCATGTTGTATTTTTTCACTTTAACAAGAGCTAATCATGAATTGCAGTAAGAGATGTTTGTAAAATATGTAAACCCCCTTCATGGCCATCACTTCATGGCACTGTACTTCTACATAATGAGATCTATCCAACAATGATGTGTCATGATTCTGCCTTAACTCTTTCCCAAACGACAAAATTTTACAGTTATCCAGTTTGAAAACAGCTACAAATGACAAAATGGATGTTATCTAAGATAAGGCATAGAAAATATTGAGACAAAAGGAGAAACTGCTGGTTATCAGCAGTTTCTTCTTTTGTTTCAATGTTTTCCCAAGCCTTTTCTATTAGGGACGTCAAAACCAGGTCTTGTTTGGGAAAGGGTTAAATAGCTTTTGAGTCATGCTCCGAACAAAAATTAAGTATGAAAATCAACAATGGGCAATACCTCAACAAATATGATCAGCAGTTATCTTTTTTGTGCACTGCACTTCTGTATATTTTTTGAGTTATGATCCAGACAAAAAATAGAAATCTATCACTAAAGGTGATAAAAATTTCCCTGCCACTACATTTGTCTCAGGATAAACAATTTTGTCAAAAACAAAGGGCAATATCTTACCAAGGTAGAGTTATTCTTCTTGTACAGTACACTTCTTTTTTAATAGTGAGATCGTACAGTACACTTCTTTTTTAATAGTGAGATCTATCTACCCATGAAGTTTTATAATCATAGCTACTTTACCTTCAGAGATATGCTCCAGACAAGTATTTTGTACACGGACGGACAGACAGACAGGCTGATTCCAGTGTAACCCCTTAAACAAAGCCTTTCTGTTAGGGATATCAAAACCAGGATTTGCTTGGAAAAGTAATAAACAGAATTTACTTTTCATTGAGGTTCTGTCTTACCTTTTGGCATACATTACACTTGTGTGGCTTGAGATCAGTGTGAGATATTCTGTGTCGTTGTAGATTCTTTTTTATAAATAGTAACCCACAAATATCACATGGAAACTAAAATTTAAGAAAATAACATTCGTTTTAAGTAAATGTTAACTTTATGGGTATGTAACATAGGACTGATATCTATAATATATGGTAGTCCTATCAATGCCAGATGAACTCATTTAGCTCCTTACATCCAAACACAGTTTGACCAAGGCTAGTTGGGAAATACATTGCAGGCCCGTAGGAAGCAATTTCATAAAGGGGGGGGGGGCTAAATTGGATTTTCCTTAAATTTTTAATATAAAAAAAAGAAAATTCGGTATTTTTGCCCAACTTTTGGGGGGGGGGGAGGCTAAGCTCCCTCTTAGACCCCCCTGTTCCTACGGGCCTGTATTGTATCACATTGTATATAACTAAATGCTAGAAGTAGAGAGCAAATAGTAATAAAACTGAGTTAAGGAAAGCATATTACACCTAAGGACAGAAAGCTAGTAGATCTAGATATTTAATGATCCAGTGATATGATGACAAAATTAAATTTTAAGTCCATGCTTAGACAATCTAATAACAAGAGCCTAGTTTTCTTCATGATTTGTTTATTTTCCCTGAACCCTTTCCCAAACAGCAGAAATTTAGACTCTTCTAATTTGAAAGGGACTACAGACAGCAAAACGCAAGCTGATGAAGATATGATTTGTGCATGAAATAGCACAGAAAAAATTATGGCAAAATGAGAAAAAGCTGATTATCAGCACTTTCTTCTTTTGTCTCAATGTTTTCCCAAACCATTTCAATTAGGAACGTCAAAACCAGGTCTTGTTTGAGAAAGGATTAACACAATGCATTCAAACACAAATAGTCCCAAGGCTTGTCATGACTGCTTCACAGTGTGCTACTACATGCTTGAAGAAGAAAGTAAATTGGTGATTAAAAAAAATAAGTTGAGGATTTCAAGCATTTTTACACTTAAGGACAGATCCTCCATTTATTTCCCACGGTAAGAATTTTTTTATTTTTTCTGTACTGGTATTTAAATATATGAGAAGTAAAAAAATGACTTAAAAACTATAGGTCACCAAGCGAATTAAAAAGTTATTGAATTTCAAGGGAGACTACTCTTGTCTAAAATTGCAAAAATGAGGTGTCACTTAAATAGCCACAAAAAGGTGTTCGAAATGACTAGGATTACATAAATAAGTCTTTATTGTGTTCAATATGTTTTATTCTGTCTAAATGAGTATCAATTTGGGAAAATTTAGTGATTATTTTGAAATTTTAAGTAAAACATTCTTTCAAAAGTGGCTGAAATTGCTCTTTTTTCGCAACGTTTCTGATAATAAAAAATATTCCAGCGGTAAGAATTTTTTCTTTTTTGGTATAGACATAGTGCTTGGTCATACCTACAAAAACAATAAAAGAAAAATATATCAAACCAAGCGTTTTTCTTAGTTATAAGTAAAATTTGGTTTACTTTTTACAGCTCTGTCCGAAATTGTTTCACTACTTTTATCCATTTTCTTCCTTATTACCAGCTTTAGTTAATAAAACGTGTCATCTTTTGTGTCCATCTGAAGCGGACTATCTCATAAAGACACCACGTTGCTTTTGTTGCTCCGTTTCCTATCGCCAACGCCACATTTTGAACGCGTAACAGAAAGCGAAATGTACCATCCGAGTACTATTACACTTTAATTGACCAAACAGAGAAAATTGAAATAACCGAAAAGGGTCTTGTCATTTATCAACCAAACATTAACTAAATGTAAGAAATACATTTGCTGAAAAAGGCCAATTACTGAAACAGCTTTATTTCGTTATTTAGGATATGCGCAGTAAGTTGCGCAGTAACAACTGGAGGATCTGTCCTTAAGGACAGACTACTAGTAATCCAATATAATGTAGGACAAATATGAATTTTAAATTCATATTTAGATGATCTAATTTTTAGCAAGAGCCTATCTTTCTTCATGATTTGTTTAATTTCCCTCAATTCTCTTAAAAAGCTCTTGTAAATAAAATGAAAAATGTTTGCTTGTTTGAAAAATGGTTCAGTTCTTACTTTTATTTCCTTAGGAGAATCTCTTCTTTTTCTTTGTCGCCTAATTCTGTTTGTCTTTATTGTATCACCTCCATGAAGAGATTCACTATTCTTTGGTTCATCTAGCGTTGTTCTCTTACTATCCACACTATCATTTTCCAGTTCCTCCACTGGATCAATATTGTGTCTGCTGTCCTCATTTGTATCAGCTAACAGAGCAGGCTCTCCTTCATTATGAGGCACATTTTCTGTATCATCATGTACACTATTATGAGGCACATTGATTTGATCATCACTATTACGGCCAATTCCACCTGTATCATCATCACCACTGTCTATGGTTGAACCATTTCCTCCTGGTAAAGACTGATGTATTTTCACTGACTCGCTCAAATTACAAGTTGAATCACCATCCTTGATTGCTCTGGTATTTGGTTCTGTAACACCATTGTCAATGTCCCTACTACCAGATTCTTTATCTAATAAATAGTCATTATGACTAACACTGGCTGTACCACTTTCATCATCTCCTTTTTGACTGACATTTTTCTCACAAACATTTGGATGCATAATTTCATTGTTATATTTCCCAGAATTTTTATGAACATCCAAAGAATCTCCTTCTGTAAGATGGTCTACATGGTGTCTTGATTGATCGTTGTTTACATAGTTGATACAAGTTGCATATCTATCTGTCTCTGATTGTACTGCATTGTATGTAACCTCTACATTTAAGTCATTTGTATCTGTCTGTTTATGAACGGTCACACTAAAATTCGCCATATGAGGAAAATACGCCCTATGGAAGCCATATGAAAATATTGACGCCATATGGAAATATATGTTATATTAACATGTATTTTGGTCATATTAAGATTTTATTTATCATACTTTTTCACTTTCGAGTAGATCTAGTACTTAATAGAAGTAGCCTAGATGATTTTAGGCGATACATTTTGGAGCTGATCGCCGACGCCATACCACTTTGACCGTTTGCCACAAGGGTCAAAAGTTGATTTTTTTATATGAAATGAATAAAATGGATAGATCGTTAGATCTATTACAGTATATTTGATTAATTAGTCTCAGTTATTAAAATGTAAACGTTTTTATTTTCAGATTTTAAAGAAGAATATAAAGAAACTCTAAACTTCAAAGGGAGCAAACTACAGACATTTTAGACTGGATGTATTTATAGACTGGAAGCCCAAAATATTTATTCAATTTTGTGTGCGCTTTTTATGTTTTTGTTTTATCTATCATTAGATCTAGTATATTTATTGTATTTTTGTCGTCTGCTATAATTTTCCATGGAAAAGATTTTAGATTGCACAGCTTAACCTTTTAATTGGGACTTGGATCATACGTTTTGAATGATAAAATGGGATATCGACAAGGTGAACAGCATAATCCCATTTACTTTAACTTTTGGCGTCCCTTGAAAATTTTGAAAACATTGAGAGAAAGCAAGAAATTACTGATAATGTATAATCTATGTTTTGACACCACATATTCTTAACCCTTTCCCATGTATAATTCTAAATCACAGACCAGAAAATTTAAGATTATTTATTCTACATTTCCGATTACACCAATCTGCGTTTATTTCTTTTGACTCAATATTTTCCAAACCTTGATGGCCAGGTCAAATCAGGGACTTGTTTGTGAAAGGGTAAGGAAGTTTGCCCCTTTGGCCATTTTGGAGGGTTGAAATACGCACGTTTTAATGCCATGTTCTTCCAATTCTTTCACAGTTTCAAACACATCATCCTTGATCTTTCTTGGCATGGCCTGGCTTTGTATGTCATTCCCTGACGGTCGGCATCTGGGTTGAAGGCTTATCGGGACTGGAACAGTTGTCTGTCATATCTGGATGCGGTCATTATACAATTTCTGTTGCCACGGATGACGCCCGAAGTTGCACCAAGTGATGGTATTTATTGTTGAAATACCTTGATGATTAATTAACCCCTTTCCAAACAAGACCTAAATTTGACGTCCCTAATAGAAAAAAAAGGCTATGGAAGACATTGGGGAAAAAAGATAAAATTCTTGTAACCAGCATTTTTTTCCTTCTGCCTCGATATTTTCTACATGATGTATTTTACACAAATCCTGTCTATATCAGCGCCAATCTTATCGTCTGCGGCAGTTTTAAATCTGGTCCAAGCATTTTCTTTACCGTTTGGGAAAGTGAATATGTACGAAAGTAAATTAACCTGGATGCATAGATTTACATGTTCTCATTCTAAGATCTTGTTCTGACGTCACTATTAGGGGTTTGAGAAAACGTAAAAAAAATCAGATATGTCCAAGTTCAAAGGCGTTGCAGACGACAATTTAAAGTGAATGAAATTTTAACTTTTTTTGGTCATTTTGTGGAGAAAATATTGGGGCTGAAGAAAATGCTTGCCACAAGCATTTTTTGTGTGTGTGGTCTGGGTTAACCATTCCTCAAAAAAGACCTGGGCCCCGTATTACTAAACATTTTACAATCAAGTTTTTGTGTAAACTGTGTAACAAGAGAGCTGATTGCACGAGGAATTAGACTGAGCCAATCAGGGCTGTTGTTACAAGTAATCATGCAAAAATCCAACATACGTCAGTTATACGGGCCCCTGGTTCTCGTCCCTACAATACTAGAAAGTTTTGCAAAACACTTGGGAAAAGAAGAAATTTGCATTAATAAGCAATTTCTACTTTTCCATTAATATTTCTAATTTATAAATATAACAGTTCATCATCTTTACAAATTGGACTATTGTAAATCGCACCATGTATGCACGTCTAAAGGACCTCCATGGATAAGGCGAGAAATCTCCCAAAAAGGCTCAGCTTGATGGGCCAATTTTCAATTTAGGTATACTATTTAGGTATACATGTATGTATCTGACAATACAGCTCGAAATAGTTATTAAATTGCATGTTTTGAAAACAAACTTTTTCATTTGAGCTTTTTAGGGGGATTTCTCGCCTTATCCATAGATGTCCTCAAAATTGTCGCTTGGTTAATGATGAATAACTTCGGAGACGGAATTTTTTTGTTTTTTTTTTTTTGTTGTTGTTGTTGTTGTTTTTTTTGTTGTTGTTTAGTGATTATTCATATTTGAAACTAGTTTGGCCTTTTTATTCTGAACTGTTGTCGTTTTTGTTTACCTTACACGCTCCAACTGATCTGGTTTTATGGTTTTCTTTTGCAATTATTTGGTCATCATTTAATTTACCAATTCCCAAACAGTGACGCTTTTGGGCTCTTTACAAGTTAAAAGCTTCAGAAAACATTGTAAAAATAGTGACTATCAATATCTTCATTTTTACACAATATTTCCTACCACGAAAGACTAAAATGCAATATTTCATCCGCTAAAAATTGTCGTCTGCAAAATCTTTGGCCAGACTAAAATTTTGCCATTTTATATAAAGGGACGGGTAAGACCGGGGAAAAAACGGTAAAACTAATTATGTGTGGGAATGCAGCTGTTATTGTTGTTGTTGTTTCGGGTTAAACAGTTTATTGGATTTTTTCTTTTCCTTTTTTTGAAAATCCATTTAATTTTTTTATTTATTTTGATGTCATGGGTCTTTGGTTCTGGAAAAGGTATCTGGTAAAAAGTTATTTGTCTTTAATCAAAACAAGAACAAACAAATGAAACCATTTCCAAAACTGCGCAATTTTACAGTGGCCAATTTGAAAATTGTTGTAAACCACAAATGGACGTTGCTTATTATCAGCATCTTCTTCTTTAGCCTCGATGTTTTCCCAAGACTGCTCTTTTAGGGACGTTAAAACCAGTTCTTGTTTGGAAATGGGTTTAACCTCTAGGCCAAAGGGATGAACTAATAGGTACTATTTTTCATCGTTGCCCCGTTCATAAAAAGCTGCAGCGCTGATTATATGTTCGTCCGTCAATCAATCAATCAAGCTGGCCGTCAGTCCGTCCGTCCGTCAATCAATCAAACAATCAATCAATCAATCAATCAATCAATCAATCAATCAATCAATCAATCAATCAATCAATATTTTGATCATTCAATCAAGCAATGTTATGATCAATCAATCAATTAATATTTTGAGCATTCAATCAATCAATGTTATGATCAATCGATCAATCAATCAATATTTTGATAAATCAATAATTGTTTTGAACAAACGTTTGTTCAGGCAGCAGCCGTTTGAATCCATTTTGGAAAATTTCGAATTGTACAGGTCATCCAGTTTATTACGCCTTCTAGTCTATTTGTATGACGCATATAATTACCTCCCTTTCCCTCACATGGCTTTCCGCTGTATAGGACTTATCGTCTGAACAGGTAAATTACTAAAAATAGATATGGCGATTGCGCAATCGAAATCCGGTCGTACAATCTTGGTAGTACACACTGACCACCACCATAGAAAACGATAAGGAAAATACGGAAAGGCAAATGAAAAACAACAAATACTCCAAAAAAAGAAACATAGTATTAGATCTACTACCCTGTTTTATTCACTTTGAAAATTGTCAGAGCTTTTGTTGACTGCTTTAAGATTTTCATCAAAAGCTGAGACAAATTACTCGTGCACAGCTTGAGAAGTTGAGAAATATGCCTATTGTTACACTATCACAACTAAGATTACAGGAAACTTTCAAAATTTCTTATCTTTCCTAAAAACAATAATAAATATTTATTTATTCGCCAATAAATTTGCGATGTAGGCCTAACTTAAAGTTGTAGAATATGTTATTTGTAACCATAGACCCTTTCTTTTAAATATACAGTTTCCTTTGTTTAATATGAAAACAATCAAATATTTTACTCGGCTCCCCTTTTTCCAAACATAATACGATTTTTACGTCCTAGAATAAGTTTTGGTAAATATCGAAACAAAAGAAGAAATAATGATAGACTAACAATCCCAGTATATTCGTTACTATATTGTACACAACTCTTTTCATTAGTAACATCTTTTTTTTGTATTTGTAGCATGTTTGAAATTTGACCACATCTTTTTTAAAACAGTGATGTCCAGCAATAAAGGGATTATTGAAGGGAAAGAAATAGTCATAAGCATGTTTCTTTTTCCTTTCCCTAAACGATTTTGCAAAGTATTCTCTATTGGAGATGTCAAAACCATATTTTTGGGGGGATTTTTTTTCTTAAAAAAAGGTATACATCGTGGGTGAAGATCGCGTGTTAAAATGATATTCTAGAACATACTGTATACCACCTTTTTCCACCTTTTTTTATTATTTGAAACAACAGTATTCGCTACAGAAATCATCTGACCGCTCTCGTCTCTAACATTTTTAATTTAGACTTTTAAATCCTTTTCCAAACAGCAATAGTTCAAGTTGATCCACTGGAACGATGCAGAAGACAAAAATAATGCTTCCTCATAAAGAAATATATCCATGATATGGAACAAATGATTTCGATCGCTGTTTTTGGAGAAAAAAGTCGCAAAAGATAATTGCAAACTGATGACTAAATGGATGGTGAGAATTCTACCATTCGTATACTATAAAGTACAAAAATATTTAGGCAAAAGGAGAAAATATATGTCCTGGTTATCAATATTTTCCTCTATTAACAATATAGTCACTGTATAATATTGCCTAATGATTGTACGACTTTATCGCTGTTGTTATCACGTGATCTTGATATGGATTATCGATGACGTCAAGACGATAAGTCCTATTCATCCGAAATCTGAAAATAAACAAAAGAAAACATTATAAAATACAAATCCAATAGTCATATTTATCTTGTGTAATAAGATAATAACATAATTCCATTATATACATGCAATTCTACTTTTGGGTCTGTGTGGCGAAGGTTGAAGTGATGTGACGTTATCGGCGCCCAACTCCAAAATTTACCATATCTAAAACCAAGTACAAATAAACATAAAATGTCAAATACTATTCGATATTTGACATTTTAAGCCTTAAAATTTCCAAAAAATAAACTTCTATACCATATAATTCTATATGGCGTCTATATTTTCATATGGTCCCATAGGGCGAATTTTCCCATGTGGCGTATTTTAGTATGACCCGTTTATGAATGCTTGTTTTACCTAATGACTTCTGATGATGGTTTGTATGGACATTCCCAATACCGGTCTCATAAATTTTACTTCCTTCAGTTTCATTGTTGTCCTCAACTTTACTGCAAGGTGAATCAGACAGCAATGGGCTACTCCTTTCTCCACTTTGGTTACTGTCCTTATCTTGTTCTGAATTAGCTGTAAATGATTTCTGTACACCTGTATCGCCCGTGACACTAGCAGCTTCACAATTACTAACTTTCCCCCTGGAACAATTTTCAATAATATCTTCATAATCTTGAATAAAAGAATGCGCTTGTATTTTGCAAAATCCTGGCAACAGATTTTCACAATTTGAGCACTTTAAGTTACACATTTTTGCACTGCCTCTACTGGTTGTAAGTGTTTCTGTGTCAGAATTTTGTGCTTGAGGGTTGGCATCTTCTGCACATGAAATCTCCACATTATA
This sequence comes from Fragum sueziense, assembly GCA_963680895.1. Taxonomy (NCBI): domain Eukaryota; kingdom Metazoa; phylum Mollusca; class Bivalvia; order Cardiida; family Cardiidae; genus Fragum; species Fragum sueziense. The sequence goes on from OY804606.1 coordinate 15,637,462, forward strand.
CAGATGGTTACTGATGTTTAGTTGGTGTTCTTTAAGATGATCAAAGAATGAAACTAAGAATTGGAAATGTTCAAAACACAAGCCACATATGAACGGGAATATCTTGTCAGCCATGTTGGATAGTAAATTGAAAACAACTGTGAGCCTGAAATGACAGAGCAGTTATCACTGATACCTTAAGCTCTTTCCGAAAGGGCAAAATTTTAGGGTGATCCACTTCAAAAACTGCTACAAATGACAAAATGGAAGTTATTAAAGATAGGATTTGTGTAAGATATGGCATAGAAAATATTGATACAAAAGGAGAAACTGCTGGTTATCAGCCAGGGGTCTCGTTTGCCAAAATTTGGGGCCGTTATTGGGCCCCATTCCCAATGGCAAAAAGTATCTTTTTTTCCCAATTCTCTGGTGAAAATTCCCAATGAGGACCCAGAATGCCCCATGTAAAGACCTCATCTTCATTTACAAACATTTTGAAGACAGTTTTAGAGTAAATTCTTAAACAAGAGTATGTACAAATGCATTTTACAGTCTTATTTTCAGCTGAAACTGAATGACAGCATGGATACAAACTTGTTTTGGTTTTTCCCAATTTAGGTAAAAACGTCGCTATTTTCCCAATTTCACTGGCCCCTGGCCCCAAACAAAAATTGGTAGCAAGACCCCTGTCAGCAGTAACGTTTCTTCTTTTGTGTACAATGTTTTCCCAAGCCTTTCATAAGGATGCATACTCAAAATGATAAGCGTATTATGTAATTTCGCATGATTAAATGGGAAAAATAGATCTGCCTACGCCAACACTTGTTTTTTTTTAGTTTTAAGGACCTTCCACAAAACGCATTTTGTTTGTGTTTCTGTGGTTAGAATAATGGCGACTTTTTAAACAAGGGAAACAACCATGTAAGCTTTCTAAAAGTATAGTGCATAAACGTATGATTGAATATCTTCTAGGGAAAAAAACAATCAATTGAAATCTGGGAATGACCAAATCATTTTCTGTGATTACTTCTACATTTATCTAACATGTTTATTCACGGTAAATTAATTTAATCAATCTTATCATTAGGTGGTAATTTTAAGATGAGTTACCTCCCTTATTTGATATATCTTCGTTCGTATTTGAAAAGTTACTTCCCTTCTTTTATATTTTGACATTTCTTTTCTTCGTTGTTTCTCTTCCACAAATATCGGCAATATCTGGGGATTTGGCAGACTACTGGGGACCTCACTGACCCGCGTCAAGCATCTTTAAGACAATCTAATAGGTTTGTTAATTACAGTACTGGGATTTTTTCAAGATCATAAGAGTTTAGTCTTTATACTAGCCTTGGGCTTGACACACGTTTTTCACTATCACATATGGATTTAATTTGTAGTCACATGCCACAAAGAAAATAAAGCATCAAGGCTTGCCGCACTCCACTCCAGATAGCAGTTTAATGACACAAATCTGGTGGATATATATCTTTTCCAGCAATTTTTTCTACATTTACGAACAAAATATTGAATGTTAGTTATGTGATCAGATTATTTTGTGATGCTAAACCTTGAATAAATAAACCCAAAACAAAGGAACTTTCTCTGGTATAAATCCGCAAAACAAAATTGACAGTGTGGTAGTTTTGTATGTTCTGTTTAAAAAACCAAAAAACTCTTCTCATTTGTACCGTTTATAGTGTGATAAATGAACAGGTTGATTGGTTGAAAACGATAAACATAACCATATACCGTAATTATTCTAATAAACGCCTGGGCGTTTATTAGAACATGGACGTTAGACAAGTAGGAGGTGGGCGTTTAATAGAGGTACTTCTAATTTTGTTAGTCAAAATTTGTGAATCAAGTGTCAATTCATGGACTCAAAGTTCAGCAAGTTGAATTTGGCAAAGTTTTGTTATAAGGACTGCTAAATACAATTTTTCAAAGAAAATCCTGAATGCAAACAGATTGATGGCTTCACATCCTCTTTTACATTGGTTTTGGAAATAATCTTTGTTTATGACGTACATTATTTTAGTCCGGAATTGGGGGATGGGAGTTTATTAGAATCACCCCTTTTCGCCACAGGTAAAAGTATCTACTGAAAACACGATGGAAAAATGACATTAGATAGATTAATCTATCTAATGTCATTTTTCCATTGTGTTTTCAGTAGATACTTTTACCTGTGCTTTTCGCTAAAATTGTGCTTAAAATAAGCAGATTTTCAGCCGAGACTTGGGGGATTGGCGTTTATTAGAATATGGGCATTCATTAGAATATGGGCGTTTATTAGAATAATTACGGTACATCACTTTCAAATTTGGCTGGTGGGGTCATAACATTTCCCATGCACAGATCCAGAGGAGGGGGGGGGGGGGAGTCAGCCCCCCCCCCCTTCAATTTGCTGGACACTCTGAAAAATATGGTGAAATTAAACTTTGACATACTAAAATTGAAACAAATTCAAGTTTGTGCGTTTTAAAATAAGTTTTACAACCAAATCTTAATCGTAAGAATGTTCATAAACTGACACGATTTAAAAACGCAAAAGACATTTTCATTAACCATTTCTTTCCTGCAGCATCAATCGGTACCATATTTAGGGGCATTCATGAGTTAATATGTACCCTTCACATGCCACCAATATTGTCGTCTCTTCTGTAAACTACGCGGACATCTTAACCGCCCATCCCAAAATGCTTATGTGTCTCGTGCATTTAGACAACGTCTAAAATCACAAAGATGTTTTGTGTGCAAATTGCCATATTGGTTTACTTTTCGAAAACACACAACAACTACGAATAATTTTCGTATGTAAAATGCCGACGCTTATTTTGGCACAAAGGAACCGAGTTTTGGGGCTCTTGGTCAGCGATGTTTTGCAAATTGAGGTAGCTAGACGCTTGAATGTAGCCGAATCGACCGTTTCAAGGTTAGGGAGACGTGTAAACGACATGGGAACACATGCAGACCGCCTCCGTCAATGTCAGCTGCGTGTAACAACTGTACGTCAGGACAATTGTATACGTTAACGTCACTTACGAAACAGATTTGTGACAGCCCAGTCTACAGCAAATGCTATAGTTGGTAATCGCAGGCAGCCTATGCATCGCGGAACGGTGATAAATCGTCTGCCAGAACACGGGGTTTGCTGTCATCCTCTCATGCCAGGCTCTCACCCAACGTCATCGCCTTTAGAGGCAGCGCTTAAACGGACGTCCACTCAGACATTATTCATGACATGTCATTTTATTCCCTGTTATGTTTATAATTGTTATTAATTACACAAGGCTATACATCGGTTATGTCGCTGATATCAGCTCTTATTTCTAAAGTACATTTTGCGTTTTTAAATCGTGTAAGTTTATTTAGAAATTTTCTTCTACATGTTGGCCATTTGCTTCCTGTAAGTACTTGTCAAGAGGTCATTCTTTGGTTTTTGCATAAGGAAACTTTTTTGTGAATTTTGATGCAGGAAGAAAGGTTGTCTCATCTTGCCCTTATGCACTCTCACTACTCCCTCGATATCAATGTTGCTGAGATTGTTCAACATTGCATCAAGTTTGGAAAGAGGAAACTCTTTCAATTAAACCTCTTCCTATATCTTTATATGAAAGATATGTTAAAAAGATTCATGAACTACTTTAGAACAGATTGGCAATGGGGATACAAGGCTACAATTGTCAAGACATGCAGATGTCTTACTGTGATAAAATGCAGATATCTTTTATGATTATTTCATGGTTATGAAATATACCAAGAGTTTTCTTACTTAATTTACTTTAAATTACAGTTTGATTCATGGCAAAAATAACCCAGAAAATGATAATATTAATGTTCACAACATTACAACATATAGCCTAAAATCTCACCAGAGGATAAGGACAATAATCTTTTCCCAAACAAGATCTGCTTTTGACTTGTCTATTATAAAAGGCTTACGAAAACATTGAGACAAAAGAAGGAAATGCTGATAAGCAGCATTTTCTCTTTTTGCGTCAATGTTTTCTTAGCAATGTTTTATGTAAATCAAATCTTTATTAACATTCATTTTGTTATCCGCAGCAGCTTTGGAGTCTTTGGAATAGACCAGCCTAACATTTTGCTGTTTGGGAAAGGGTTAACTTGTGTTTGGACAGTATGAAGCCTGGTCAGGGTCACTGCAGGTGTCCCTAGACACAGGGTGTGTTGGATCTTGGTAAATAATACCATAATGACCTCCATAGCTACAGATAAGTGGGGGTGAAGACAACTTTGTTATTTCATATATTGTGGGTACCCATTTGAATCGTGTCTACGAGACGATGCAAATGAGTACCCACAACATAGGGTTTGATGAATAATAACAGAATTATTGCAGTTTGAAAAGTTATCACCCCCTCTTATCTGGAGCTCTGGACCTCTTTTCCATATTCATACTCAAAATATATGTTTATTATATTTACAGCAAACACCTGAAAACTGCATTGATCATGATGGGAAAAGGAAATTGTCTCAACACATGTGTTCCTGCTTCAAGACAACAACTTCACAGTTATCGTGACCACTTTCCACACCAGGTTGTTTAGATTATGCTATTTCATATTGATATGCTATCATCATGAACTATAAAGAAATCAAAGTGGAACTTTTAAATGATGCAATGGAGATTGTGAATGATAGAGACAAAATGGCTAACACTGCCTTTGAACCTCAGGGACGTAGTCAAATTGGTGAAATCAGATCTGAGCAAATGAAGGAGATTTTTCCATTTGTATGTGGTTTATGCTTCCAGAAATTTAACAAAGTGGTTCCCTATTTTACGCATTTAAGAAAACATAAAGAAATTAACATAGAGAGTCTGGAGATATGTAACGAAAGCATTAGAAATGATGATAGGGAAGAAAGTGGTAAACCATATCAATGTGAAATATGTGAATCAAAATTCATCACAATTTGTAATCTTCACTTTCACATGATTCATGAAGAAAATCTGGATAAGTTTGTGTATTATAACGGCTATAAAATGGCAGGAGAACATTTAATAAACAACATTTTTGACAGAGATTTTAAATCGTCAAAATTAAAAACAGTGATTAGAAGTCCACATTCTAGCAATGGTGCTGAAGTAAGTGTTGGTCTGGCAGAAGAGAGTGGTTGTGGAGCAGACGAAGTGGTTGAAAATTTGAGCGAAGATGATGCTAACGTGAAACAGAACTGCAATGGAGTAGGGAGTACACAAATTGAGAAAAAACAAATAGAAAACAGAGAAGTTACCTCCATATCAAAAACGGACCAAAATCTTGCCTCAGATGTAGTAAGTTTAAAGATTGTCAAACAAGAGTTGGAGCGGGTATTGGAGAATGGATCAGGATCAGGTGGAGATGATACAGATGATTATTATAAAGACTATAAAAAAAGGAGAAATAAAAAAGTTAAAAAGCAACAGAGAAGCTCACAAAATGGCAGGAAAAGAAAAAAGTCAGAAAAGAAAAGAGTAAGAAAGAAAGCAAATAATGAAAGCCTTGCTGAGTCGAAAGAGGACATGAATGAAGTGGATAATCCTGATGAGCTCAAAGATAAAGACACAGGAGAGGACAATGAAACTAAATCTGTAGACAGTGAAGAAAACAAAGTCAACACAAAACCTAAAATCAGAAAAGGTGGTGTTACTGCTGCAATTGATGAGCATGGAAATAAACTTTACGCTAAACATATGAGAGTGCCTTGCCATATTTGTGGTGCTATGTACAAGAGACAGAATATAAAGAATCACATGATATCACACCAAGAGATTAGGAATTTTCAATGTGATGTCTGTCTAAAGTGGTATAAGACGAAAGGTCAGCTATCCCTCCATAAGGAACATCACACCGTGGAAAGAAACTTCATCTGCAAACATTGTGGAAAATGCTTCAATACCAAAGGTATGCACAGCTACAGACAAGAGGGGGTGGTCACTGGTGACTTTTTAACACTTAACCCTTTCCGAAACATCAAAATTTTAGACTGATTCCTTTTGAAAGGAGTTGCAGACAGCAAAATTGGTGCTATTTTGTGAATGAAGGTTGTACATTACAGAATTGAAAATATTGAGGCAAAGAAGAAAATGCTGATGATCAGCATTTTCTTCTTTTGCCTCAATGTTTTCCCATGCTTTTTCAATTAGGGACGTGAAAATCCGGTCTTGCTTTGGAAAGGATTAATTGTTCATCTAACCCTTTAGGCTTTAGCGTGGGTACTCATTAGAATCGTCTCATTAAGGAGTACCCACAACATAGGGTTTGTGTTTGAGATAAAAAAGTTAGAATGCCTTCAGCCCTTCTTATCTGTAGCTCTGGGTATGTGTTATAAAACTTTTCCCTAACAACAAATTGTTGTAACAATATTAAACCCATTACCAAAACGACAAAATTTTGGACTTGTCTAGATTCAAAGATTCTGCAGACGACAATTTCAAGTGAATGGAATTGCACATTTTTTGGCCTTTCTTGGTAGAAAATATTGTGGGAAATGAAGAAATTGCTTGTCACAAGCAATTTCTTCATTTTCAACAATGTTTTCCAAAGCCTTTATCTTGAAGGGCGTCAAAAAAGCGTCAATGTATGGGAATGGGTTAAGTCCTTCCGATATTCAATTGGTGTTGCAGCATAACCTTGTCAAACAAATTATTTAGGAATGCAGGGTTCTCCGCAGGATAATTTGAAGCCGTAGTGGCAAATTATAAGTATTGTTAAACCTTGAAATGCATTGTGTTCATGCAAATAATTGTGAATAAAAACATAATGGGAAAAGAAGAAATTGCTCAATTTGAGCAATTTCTTCTTTTCCCACAATGTTTTTATACAGAGTAACAGAACTATTACACTTAATTTCACAAGAATGCATTATTTATCACTTTTTGACATGAAATGCTCAGAAATCCCCCTATTTGTTGACCTTTTGGAAGGAATTAAGCTGTAGGGGTACTTTTGAAGCTGTAGTGGCAATACATTTATTTACATGAAGCTGTAGTGGGGCCGATACAGCTTATTGGGCTGGGGAGAACACTGGGAATGTCCAAAGCGAAAGTTAAAGCAGACAACAAAATGTGATGCAATGTTATCCAATTGAGGAAATCCCTATTTAGGTTGTTTTATTTGGGTTTTAAGCCGTTTTCACCTTTTAACCCTTTCCCAAACAAGACCTGGTTTTGACATCCCTTATAGAAATGGTTTGGGAAAACATTGAAACAAAAGAAGAAACTGCTGGTAACCAGCAGTTTCTCCTTTTGTCTCAATATTTTCTATGCCATATTTTGCACAAATTCTATCTTTAATAACTTCGACTTTGTCATTTTTGGCAGTTTTTGAAGTGGGTCACCCTTAAATTTTGCCGTTTGGGAAAGGGTTAAGGTCATATTGTGGCGGCTGGAGCACCTAACCATGGATTCCTGTGGTTTCTCAATTACCAGTGCTACCACAACACCACGAGCCTCCAGCTGCTCCCCTACGTAGGTTCATGATATGAAACCATTGATGATTGACATTTTTTTCAGTAAGGGTATTTGCCGTGGCCGGGTATCGAACCTGGGACCTCTCGAATGAGAGGCAGATGCGCTACCAGCTGTGCCATGCCTATTTAGTATGCCAAGTTAGGTATATGACATTTTATGTAAATGAGAAACTGATATAAACCAGGGTTTCCATCGACTTTCAAATCTGGGGGTATAAACCATACTTTTGCAGCATGCTTGTACCCCCTCTAGTAGAGACAAATAAGGCTGCTTGCAAAAACTGGGGGTCAAGATTCATTTTGGGGGTTAAAAAAACATTTTGAGGTTTTTGGACACCCTGATAAACCATATCATGTTATGGGTACTCAATAGAATTGTCTCTTTGAGACAATTCAAGTGAGTACTACCAACATACAACATGGATTTAACCTTTTCCCAAACAGCAAACTTTTAGAGTGATCCACTTCAAAAACTGCGGCAAATGACATAATGGAAGTTATTTAATATAGAATTTGTGTAAAATATGGCATAGAAAATATTGAGACAAAAGGAGAAACTGCTGGTTATCAGCAGTTTCTTTTTTTGTTTCAATGTTTTCCCAAGCCTTTTCTATTGGGGACACCAAAACCATGCCCCGGTTTCTCAAAAAAAAAAAACTTAAGTACGTTCTCAGACTCAAATTTATCTGAGCACTGTGCTCAAATTACACGAAATTCATGTGAACTTCAATCGAATACCCTTCAACGTTGGAGAGTATTCCTTTGAAGTTGAGCAGGTTCTCATGCATGAGTATGTACTTAATTAGCTCACCTGAGCACGAAGTGCTCAAGGTGAGCTATTGTGGTCGCTTTTTGTCCGTCGTCCGTTTGTCCATCCGTCCGTCCGTCTGTCCACAATTTGTTGTTACCACTCTAGCATCCACAAATATTGACCTATCTCAACCAAACTTGGTCAAAACATGTATGACCATAAGTTCTTGGATGAGTTCGATTTTGAGTCAGATCGGACTAGGAAGTCAAGAGTCATGTGCCCTTGAACGTCAAAAATGGCTAGTTTCGACTTTGTTACCACTCTAGTATCTACAAATATTGACCAATCTTAACCAAACTTGGTCAAAACATGTATGACCATAAGTTCTCGGATGAGTTAAATTTTGAGTCAGATCGGACAAGGAAAGCTGGAGTTATGTGCCCTTGAACGTCAAAAATGGCTAGTTTTGACTTTGTTACCACTCTAGTATCTACAAATATTGACAAATCTTTATTTAACTTAGTCAAAATATGTATGACCATAAGTTCTGGGATGACTTTGATTTTGAGTCAGATCAGACTAGGAAGTCCGGAGTTATGTGCCCTTGAACGTCAAAAATGGCTAGTTTTGACTTTGCTACCACTCTAGCATCTACAAATATTGACCAATCAAGTCAAAACTTTTCCATAATGTTGGTAACTATAAGATCTTGGATGAGTTCGATTTTCAGTGTGACCGGAGCAGGAAGTCTGGAGTTATGTGCCCTTGAATTTGACAAAATTGCTGTTTTAGACTTTTACACTCTAGCATCTACATTTATTGACTAATCAAGACAAAACTTGGCCACAATGTCAGTGACCATAAGATCCTTAATGAGTCAAATTTTCAGCTTGATTTGGCCAGAAAAACAAGAGTTATTGGCCCTTTAATTTCATAAAATTACTGTTTTCGACTCTATTTTCTCTCTAACAAACAAATATGGACCAATCAAGACACAACTCGGTCGCAATGTTGGTGACCATAATATTTTGAATGTTTTAATTTGTCAGATTGATTGGACCAAAAAAAAACAGAGTTGTGTGCCCTATATATAATATTTGCCCTATATATAATATTAACCAATAAAAAAAACTTGGACATAATGTTGATGAGAATATCTTTATCAGAACAGAGTTATGTGCCCTTTACTGTGACAAAATTGTTGTTTTCTTTCACTTTGTTTTTACTGTAACAGCTACAAATATTGATCATTCAAGATTATGAAAGCAGTTTTCAGCTGGAACATGATCTCGCAGCTTAAATTTTGTGCTCCTGAACTAGACAACATTGGGACTTTCATTTTATCTAGGTGCAGGTGAGCGAATAAGGACCATCATGGTCCTCTTGTTTTAAAGTTTTTTCGAGAAACCAGGTCCTGGTCTTGTTTTGGAAAGGGTTAAGTGTGTGTATGACTACTGTGTATTGTTTTATCAGGTAACCTGAGACAACATGAAAGAACGCACACAGCAGAACGACGTCACGTTTGTTCAGTTTGCCCAGCCAAGTTTACTACAAAGTTCATACTGCAGAAACATTTGCTTGTGCACTCAGGTATGTTTGATAATTCTTACCAAGTCTCGATAAATCAGTCGAAAATAGCAACGTCTATTAATCTATGGGTCGTGATATTGACCTAACTTGGCCAATATCCTTTCTGACATGCTATGACTGTTGATTTGAAAACTGCAACAGACGACAATTTGGATGTTGATAAAGATGGAATTAGTATACAATATAGCATGGAAAATATTGAGACAAAATGAGAAACTGCTGGATATCAGCAGTTTCTTCTTTTGTCTCAATGTTTTTCCAAGCATATTCATTTTGGGACGTCAAAAGCAGGTCTTGTTTGTGAAAGGGTTAACTTAACTTGTTAATATCTGCGTCTAATCTATCAATCAACTTGGTCAAAAGTTTTAACTGCTACTTGGTCAAAATCCATCCTGTCATTTTTCTCACCATTTGATATGAATCATATTTATAAAGTGAGACAGCACCTTGAGGCAAGGATTGAATATAGCAGTATTACTGTTACAAGAAATGCCAGGAATGAGTGATTATGTGCTCCAGCCACAGTGATACAACCATAGCATTTGAAAGTGTCATTTAGCCTCATTTGATCAATGAATGACGTCTTGATAACCAGCATCTTCTCCTTTCCACAATATTTTCAGTTTGTATTGTACACAAAAACTTTGTTTATCATCATTAATTTTGCCGTCAGCAACATATTTCTAATTGAAATAGTCCAAACTTTCGCCATTTTAGAAAGGGGTTAAATTTCTAAGGTACCGGTGTTCATCCCTAGTCACTCACTCATGCAAGGTAAAATAAAGTAGGCCATTGGGACAAATATTGTAAAATTGCTTGAAGAACCAAAATATTTGCACTATTTAGAAAATTGATAGAATGTTTAGCTTGATGTTGTTCAGATCATGTAAAAAGTGGGCCATGAAAGGTCAAAAACAAGGTCATTGTGTCAAATCTTGTCTTTGCTCTAAGAACCCTATTATGTACTCATTTAACGTGAAAAATGTTCGGAATGTTAATCTTGTGTATCTTCAGGTCATGTAAAATGTGGACCATGCAAGTTGAAAAATCAAGTAATTTCAGTCAAATCTTGTTTTTGCTTAAAGAACCATAATATGTACACAATCGTTGTGAAAAATGTTCGCAATATTTATCTAAATGATATCTAGGTCATGCACAAAAGTGGGTCACTAGGTCAAAAGATCTAGGTGGTCTTTATTACTGATGACAATCCAAATTTGAAAACCTATTAATAATAACGCCACTATGAATTTGAAAGAAATTCAAGGGTTTTTTTTCACACGTTTAAAGATATAATACAAGCAAATTACAAACATGACTTGTCAATAAGTGACTTATAAATTCCTTCCGTTTGCTCTGGAGGTCCAAATTTTGGATCAATCATTGTCAAAATTGTTTTTGAATGTTCATCGGCATTCATTTAAGAATCTTTAGAACTGCGAAATTTTGCATGTTGTATGACTCAAAGCCTCTCAGGCTAGTGATGCAGGCCATCTTGGTCCTCTGGGGCTGTATTCACTTGTTTAATTGCAAGTTTACCTTTAAATTACTTTTTTAATTACACAATGATCCACTTTATTGGCCGAGACATAGGTCTCGTCCAATCAGCTGGCTTATAATGTAATTTGGATTTAAACAATTGATTTAGAAATTGTCGCTCTTTATTAAAAACCTCGTAACTGCAGCTTAGACAAGCTGCAGTTACGAGGTTTTTATTGAAACGCATCGAAATGTTTGTGAATGCCCTTGTCTCTCTTTCAGACGTCAGACCTTTCACGTGTAAGATTTGTTTTATGGGGTTCAAGCGATCAGACGGTTTACTGAAGCACCAAGTAATGCACAGAGATGAACGACCGTTTCCTTGCTCATTATGCGGAAAGGGGTTCAAAACTCGGAAGGATGTGTTGAAGCATGAGCGGATCCATAAGCCGCCTGCGTACTTCTGTAGGTTCTGCGGAAAAAGTACGATTACGAAAGCGAACATGAAGATCCATGAAAAAATACATACTAGAGATAAGGTAAAGAGAGATAATCATTTGCCTGAACAGGTGGATGATGCTTTAGCAGACAATAGAATTGTAGACTGGTCCAAATTGAAAGAAGTTGCAGACAACGGTTTCAATTGAATGATTTTTTTCTTCATGTTTTGTCTTTTCTTTTTCATTTTTTGGGTTGAAATTGTTACAATCAATTTTTTTTCAATTTCTACAATGATTTGTCAAGTCTTTATCTCTTGGTGCATCTAAATGTGCCATAATGTGGGAATGGGTTAAACTTTTCCCAATCAAACCCTGGCTTTGACCTTACTTTTCAAAATGTTTTGGAATGTATCTAGAGAAAAGAAGAAACTAAATTGAAAATTTGCTTTTTATACGCCGCCGGAGGCGGACGTATATTGGCGTCATCTTCTCCGTCTGTCCGTCCGTCCATCCGTCCATTCGTCCGTCCGTACGTCCGTCCACTTTTCTTGTCAGCGCAACTCCTCCTAAGTTTCTGGCTGGATCTTCTTGAAACTTGGTCAATCTTATCACCTCAATTGGTAGATGTGCATGAAGGAAGGATTTTATGGTTCATCGATTTTTGCCTGAGTTATGCCCCTTAAAAACTTAGTCTCTGGGGCTTATTGAAATTGCAGCCTTGTCAACGCAACTCCTCCTAAGTTTCTGGCTGGATCTTAATGAAACTTGGTCAATGTTATCACCTCAATTGGTAGATGTGCATGAAGGAAGGATTTTATGGTTCGTTGATTTTTGCCTGAGTTATGCCCCTTAAAAACTTAGTCTCTGGGGCTTATTGAAATTTCAGCCTTGTCAACGCAACTCCTCCTAAGTTTCTGGCTGGATCTTAATGAAACTTGGTCAATGTTATCACCTCAATTGGTAGATGTGCATGAAGGAAGGATTTTATGGTTCGTCGATTTTTGCCTGAGTTATGCCCCTTAAAAACTTAGTCTCTGGGGCTTATTGAAATTGCAGCCTTGTCAACGCAACTCCTCCTAAGTTTCTGGCTGGATCTTAATGAAACTTGGTCAATGTTATAACCTTAATTGGTAGATGTGCATGAAGGAAGGATTTTATGGTTCATTGATTTTTGCCAGAGTTATGCCCCCTTCAATCTTAGTCTCTGGGGCTTATTGAAATTGCAGCCTTGTCAATGCAACTCCTCCCAAGTTTCTGGCTGGATCTTAATGTCACTTCTTCAATGTTATCACCTCAATTAGTAGATGTGCATGTAGGAAGGATTTTATGGTTCATTGATTTTTTTCCAGAGTTATGCCCCCTGAAAACTTAGTCTCTGGGGCTGAAACTTGGTGGATGTTATTACCTTAATTGGTAGATGTGCATGAAGTAAGGATTTTATGGTTCATTGATTTTTGCCTGAATTATGCCCCCTTCAATCTTAGTCTCTGGGGCTTAATGATATTTTAGCCTTGGGAACGCAATTCCTTCCAGGTTTTTCACTGGATATTTATAAAAACCTTTTTGTGAACACATTTTTTTACAGGTTTTTCAGTGAATATTTATAAATCGTTGTCAATGTCATTTTTTTGTCTCAAGTTTTATAAGTGGCGGCGTATATTGTGACGATGGCTTTCTTGTTCTCCTTTTCTCTAGGAACTTTTCATGATGTGAAGTACGAGCAATACACAAAGTAAAATAAATTGTCGTCTATGTCTACTTGAATTCGTTATTTGGGAAAGAATTAACCCTAGCTCAGATAGTTACAGAATTTTTTACATAAAACTCGTTGCCAGACGCAAAATTTTAGACTTGTCCAAATTCAAGGACAAAATTTGCCTTTTTCAAGAGGTTGAAAAATTTAATTCGAGTGATTTATTATAGTGTATTATTATATTCCCTGAGGAATAATTTTGTGATGAAGTGCAAATTCAAGGATGTTGCAGACGACAGTTTCAAGTGAATGAAATTTATTTTTTTGTTGTCTTTTTGGGAAGAAAACATTGTTGGCAATGAAGAAATTGCTTGTCAAAAGCAATTTCATTTTCCACAATGTATTCCCAAGTCTTTATCTTGCAAGGAGTCAAAATGCATCACTATGTGGTAATGGGTTAAACAAGTTTCAGACATCGGAACAAATTAAAGGAGACATAGGAAAATTCTGTGAAAATTTTGGGATTACCCTACAAGATCAGCCAGGACAAAGTGCAGCCTGATTTTGTCTCACAATCTTTGCATACAGTTTGTGTAGGAAATGAAGAAGGTACACGAGAATAGCATTGATCTTGATTAGACTGTATAAAACAGGCTGATCTAGATCCATGCTGGTCTCAAATTTAATAGAGGCGCTTTTTTCAAATCGCAGCTTAAATGTTACTGAAAAGAGAAGATACTAGTATACGATTTATACATGTAGCACAGAAGTCTATTGTAAAAGGAGAAAATACTGACAATCTTTCATCAGTTTTCCTTTGTTTTCCTTGTGTTTTTCTAAACTTTCCTGGCACTTTTTAGCTCAACTTTTCGAAGAAATTGAGAGCTTATACTGTCACCCGGGCGTCGGCTTAGGCGTCGGCGTTGCAACAAAGGTTAAAGCTTTTTCAAACATCAATAACTTCCATACTATCAAAGGGATTCAACCCAAACATGGAATACTTATTCACCATCACACCCTCTTTCTTACTACCAGGGCCCATGACCCTGGCTCCACTCTATTTGGAGTTATGCCCTCTTTATACTAAGCAACTTAGAAAGTCATGCGCGCTGTCTTCGGACAGCTCTTGTTCTCAGATATTGCATTGTTCAGTTGGAATAGAAAATACCCCTGGGTGAAATTTTGAAATATTTTCTTTTCCGAACCAAAAAAAAGCCATTGCAGACTACAGAATAGATGTTACTTAAGGTAGTTCACCCCTAATGAGATTGATGCGACGTCGGAATTATTCGGGCGACGTCGAAAACATTCGGCGGTGGAACGTTCCACCGCCGAATGTTTTCAACGTCGCCCGAATAGGTTCGGATATGTAACGAATGTTAAATGACGTCGCACGAATAATTCCGATGTCACATGAATCTCATTAGGGGTGGTATACCTTAAGATAAAAATTGTTAATAGTATAGCACAGAAGACTTTGAGACAAAAAGGAGAAAATGCTGATCAGCATTTTCTTCTTTTGTGACTATGTTTTCCGAAGCCTATTGTATTAGGGATGTCAAACCAATGTCTTGTTAGGAGAAAGGGTTAATTTGATGAAAACATTTTTGGTGCTATGAACCTATTATTTTAAACATCTCCTAAACAACACACGCTTTCGGGATGGACAATCACTGTAAGAATCGTTTTTCTATTAAACAAAGCATTTGCTTTTTAGCTCACCTTTGTGATCTATTGTGATCTTTCACTGTCCGTCCGTATGTCCGTCCGTCTGTCTGTCCACAATTACTAAAAAATCTTCTCCTTCCATACTATTAGCCTATAGTCTTGAAATTTTGTATGTAGCATCGTCTCAAGACCTTTTACCAAAATACTTCAAATTATTGTGATACAAGGAAAATTAGTCCTATGTCTATGTTCTCCTCCTGAACCGTTTGGCCTAGAGCTTTGAGATTTTGTTTGTAGAATCATCTCAAGGCCCTCCACCAAAATACTTCAAATTATTGTGATACAAGGAAAATTGGCCCTATGTTGTGGGTATCGAATTTAATATAGAAACAAAGAAGGAAATCTTGTGCAATCTTTTTCTCCTGAACTGTTTGGCCAAGAGCTTTGAAATTTTTTGTGTAGAATCATTTCAAGGCCATCTACTGAAATATCTCAAATTATTTTGATACAAGGAAAATTTGCCCTATGTTGTAGGTATCGACTTTCATATAGAGACAAAGAAGGAAATCTTGTACAATCTTGTTCTCCTGAACCGTTTGGCCTAGAGCTTTGAAATTTTTATGTAGAATCATCTCAAGGCCCTCTACCAAAATACTTCAAATTATTGTGATACAAGGAAAATTGGCCCTATGTTGTGGGTATCGACTTTCATATAGAGACAAAGAAGGAAATCTTGTACAATCTTGTTCTCCTGAACCGTTTGGCCTAGAGCTTTGAAAGTTTGTGTGTAGAATCATCTCAAGGCCCTCTACTGAAATATCTCAAATTATTGTGATACAAGGAAAATTGACCCTATGTTGGGGGTATCAAATTTCATATAGAAACAAAGAAGGAAATCTTGTACAATCAGAGATCCTTAAGGTTAATTTTGCACTTCCTATGGTAATATAACTCTAATACCAGCATTGTTTAAATTATTTCCTTTAATGAACGTTGTCCAGCAGTTGTGTATATGAGATGAGACAAAAATAATCATCTTGATGATCTCTAAGGTGGGCGATGTAGGGCCATCTTGGCCCTCTTGTTTAAATCTTCTCTCGATAACTTATATTTTCTGCATGCATGTTTTGTATTTGTTTTGTTTTATATACTAGTAACCAGCTATGAATTGTTGAAAGTTTATGCTGAATAAATTGAATTGATTTGATGATGTACCTTGTAACAAATTTACTACAGTCGACACTTGTTTTGTCGACATCGGATAAGTCGAATTTTTGCTTAACTCGAAGTTCACATCTGGTCCCGTCCCCATCAATGGACATATTTTTTTCGAACTAAATAATTTCGAACTGAATATAACCATTGAAATTTAGTAGGAAAAGGATAGAAATTGCTCGAAACGAGCAATTTCTTTCCTTTTCCTGCTATATTTCAATTATAATCGTACTTGATTAGTTTCAAATACGGTCAAATATCAATTTTATTGAAACCAAACAAAATTAGATGAGTCAAACTCCGGATGTGTTGATGTTTTTGACGGCCCCTCCGACTTCGACACAATGCGTGTCGACTGTACTTAACTCTCAAACGACAAGAAATAATACTCTACCCATTTGCAGACGACTAAATGGATATTGATAAGAATTTTGTAACGATATAGCACAGAAAATATAGAGACAAAGGGAGACTACTGGTCAGTAACGTTTTATTCCTTTGTCTCAATGTTTTCCAAATAAGCTGTCCATCAAAAGCAGGTCTTGTTTGAAAGTTGGGAAAGGGTTAAAGTGTAAATAATGTTGTCCTGCCTGCATCTTTTTAGAATTCAGACAAATCTGAAATTTTGTCCTTTGGGAAATGGTAAAATGTTACTGCAGATTTCTGCTTCAAGATTGAGCGGTCTGAATTTCTGAAAAGCTGACATTTATTTGCATCCCAAAATGATTAAATTTCTTGGGTATATATGCGTCAACTTGTTGGTAAGTTGGTTGTTTGTAGCTTTATTGTCCGCTCTATATGCCTACTAATTTAACCCTTTCCCAAACAGCAAATTTTCAAAATGTCTATTTCAAAAGCTGCTGTTTACGACAAAGGGACATTGTTTATGATAGAATTTGTGTATGATATGGCACAGAAAATATTGAGACAAAAGGAGAAACTGCTGGTTATCAGCAGTTTCTTATTTTGTCTCAATGTTTTCCCAAGCCTTTTCTATCAGGGGCGTCAAATCCAGGTCTTGTTTGGGAAAGGGTTAACTAAATTACATACATATTTTGTTGGAATTCTCTAGGAGTCTATAACTTTCACGGGGATATGTGCATTTTAGTTTTTATTAAGGTATTGCACCTGCTGTTGGGGGTATAGTCATATTTTGTGATGGCTTAAAATATATTGAATGTTGTATGAAAGATTTAATATTATGATGATGCGTGTATTACAGAATAAAACTATTATATGTGACTTGGATTATGTTCTTTTTGTGAAGTAAAAAGCAACTTCATGTAACATCCCTTTTCTAAATAACATCTACCCGTTTTGAATGTCGTCACTCGTCAGTAAAAGAGGCACGTGAAAAGTATTGAGACAAAAGACGAAAATGCTGATAATCATTGTCTCCTTTTCCGTTAATATTTAATGTTGTATTTTGCACACAATACATGCCTTTCCTAGCACCATTTCGTCTTCTTCCAAAGCTTTCGAATTTGGAAAGCTTAACCTTTCGCATGCTGTTAACGAGAGATTTCTGTTGAGATAAAAATTTTGGCAGACAGGATAGACTAAGATCAGCCTGCACATATGTGCAGGCTGTTCTTAGCCCACACTGTCTGGTTTCTACTAAGTTGCAAGAAATTGATACATGTTGAAATATGTTTAATTGTCAATTAATTTAACACTTTCCCAAATGGCTAAAATTTTGGGTGGTCCAATTTGAAAGCTGCTGCAGACGACAAAATGGATGTTGAAAAAGATTGGATTTATGCAAATAATAGCACAGAAAATATTGAGGCAAAAGGAGAAAATGCTGATTATCAGCATTTTCTTCTTTCGTCTCAATGTTTTCCCAAGCCATTTTTAATTGGGATGTCAAAACCAAGTCTTTTTGGGAAAGGGTTAATATGAAACAAAATTTAACCTTATCGTAGCTTAAATTTCGAGTACTCCAATTTCAAAGAACCAGCAGATCTATGTCAAAATTGGTATAAACGATAAAGAATTTAATATCATATCATCTAAAACATTGAGGCAAAAGTAGAAAATGACCAAGTCTGTTTTTAGCACAAAATTCATTGCTATTTCCATCAGAACTTTTCGGATTTCTCATCTCTATCAATGATATCGTTCTCGCTGTCGGTCAGCGACACGCTCTCCTTGTCCGACGATAATTTCTGCTTGTCCTCGCCATTGGCTTTTACTGGGTGAGGAAATCTCTGTCTTTTGAAGAAACCACACTAAAAAAGATATAAGGGATATAGTCTAGGAGCCAGCTTTTACAAAGGGGGTTAAATTAAAAGTTCTTGCAACCGGTGCCCTATAAAAATTGGAGTGGTATTTTTCAATACGTTAGGGTCCCACGCTTTGGTTAAGGGTGGATGACATGCTTAAAAGTGGTAGGATTTTTTAAAAATCAAGGTCAAAGGTCATTGGGTGCACTTTTCATACATACCTCCTAAAATAGCCCATAACTTACTCATTTATTAAGCTAAAACAATTATTTTGGTATCAAAATAAAGCTGATAAATTGCACTTTGACTTACATGAATGATAAACAGCTTTTTGATTTTGTATTTTTGTGAATATTGATAAATATAGCGAAAATTGGCTAAAAATCACCAAAATAAGTTTTGTCTACAAGTGAAAAAAAAGTTTTTAAAATACAAAAGGTATGTTTGTGTGGTTGAAGTCATACTTAAAAATTGCCCAGAAACCTGTTCTTGAGTTATATGTATTTCTTCACAGAATTAGTCTTCAGCTTAGGCTTGTAGTCATAGCTAAAAGTGGGTGGGGTAAATTTTCCAAAAAATTACAAAATATGCAAACATTGATGTAACAAAAAATCTTACACATAAATGTGATGTTTAGTAGAAATTATGCTTTTGAAATCATATTTGCAGTGATTTGTAAAGCTTTTAATGCATATTTCTGGAAATTAATTAGAATTTTAAGAGCCAAAATAACAATTCAATAAAACAGCATGTGAGATGGATACAGATTACATCAACACCATAATGTCAAAGCAATGACTCTTAAAACGAATAATTATCAAGTATCTATGTACTAGAAATCGGCAGCTGAAAATATTCCCCAGACCCATGCCAGAATTAGAACAACATGGGACAGTCAGAGTTTGCATTGTTGGGTAGTGCATTGCTTTTATAGAGCCAAAGGGAAAGGAATTTTGCGCTGGAACCAAATAGCCCATACACAAAATTTTGGGGTTCTATCATGTAATTTTACATATGATGAATAACACATCACTTGAAACACAGTTTATAGTTTAAGCGAATAAAACAATATCTCTGGTATTACATACTTATTAGGGATACAAATGCATCTTTTTTTCAAAATCATCTTTGTGTTTTGTCAAAAATGGCCAACTAAATTCAAGTTGGCCCCCATAATTGTGTACATGTCGAAAATTTAATATAGACAAGAGGACCATGATGGTCCTAAATCGCTCACCTGAATCAAGATGACAAGAGTGATAATGGCAATTTTGTCAAATTCAAAGGACTTTCTGTTTGGAAACAATTAAGAAATAATTTTGTTCCAATCGATCCTGTAAGGTTGGGTATGAATTAGCACAATTGTTGAGTTAGTTAATTTTCAACAATTATTTCATGATTTCGCAATATACAACATAGGGCTAATTTTCAAAGCATACTGATCTGTTAGAGATTGATCATTTATGATAGGCTCAATTAACAAGATTTTGTCTGTGATTGATAGAATATAGTGAAAGATTACCATCTGATAAGCTAAAGCTAATCCCTTATTTGTTTACATAAGATAAACATGGGGCCAGCCTGAGAGCAACAGATAAGGGAAATAGAAAATTGGCCCAATGGTTTATTTTTAAAGAATTTTCTTATGATTTCTCTAAGTCCGATAAGCCCTTCCTCCCTGCCATGCCCACATTTTTTGACCAATGGAAAAATTTGTGAACACATTTTGAAAAGAGTAACTCAAGGAACATTCCAGTAAAGTCTGGTTCAATTGTGCACAATGGTTGATTTTTAAAGAATTTTCTTATGATTTCTTTAAGTCCGATAAGCCCCTTCCTCCCTACCACACCCACATTTTTTGACGAATCAAATATCCGCAAAAAAGTTTTGAGAAGGGTCACTCAAGGAACCTTCCAGCAAAGTATGCTTCAATTGGGCACAATGGTTGATTTTTAAAGAATTTTCTTATGATTTCTCTAAGTCTAATAAACCCCTTTCTCCCTGCCACAGTCACAGTTTTTTACAAATGAAAAAAACTGTGAACAAATTTTGAAAAGAGAGACTCAAAGAACATTCCTGCAAAGTCTGCTTAAAATTGGCCCATTGGTTGATTTTTAAAGAATTTTCTTATGATTTCTCAAAGTCTGATAAGCCCCTTTCTCCCTGCCAAGGCCACAATTTTTTACAAATAAAAAGATTTGTGGTCAAATTTTGAAAAGAATGACTCAAGGCACATTCCTGCAAGGTCTGGTTCAAATTGGCCAAATGGTTGATTTTTAAAGAATTTTCTTATGATTTCTCTAAGTCTAATAAGCCCCTTTATCCCTGCCACGGCCATGTTTTTTTTTCCTTTTCAAATGTAAAATTTCTGAACAAATTTTGAAAAGAATGACTTAAGGCACATTCCTGCCAAGTATGGTTCAAATTGACCCAATGGTTGATTTTTATAGAATTTTCTTATGATTACTCCAAGTCTGATAAGCCCCTTTTTCCCTGCCACGGCCACAATTTTTGACAAATGAAAAAATTTGTGAACAAATTTTGACAAGAATGACTCAAGGCACATTCCTGCAAAGTATGGTTCAAATTGGCCCAATGGTTGATTTTTAAAGAATTTTCTAATGATTTCTCTAAGTCTAATAAGCCCCTTTCTCCCTGCCAAAGCCACATTTTTTGACAAATATAAAAATTTGTGAACAAATTTTGAAAAGAGTGACTCAAGGAATATTCCTGCCGAGTTTGGATCAATTGGGCCCAATGGTTGATTTTTAAAGAATTTTCTTTTGATTTCTAGTCTGATAAGCCCCTTTCTGCCTGCCACGCCCACATTTTTTGACAAATCAAAAATTCACGAACAAGTTTTGAAAAGTGTCACACAAGGAACATTCCTGCCAAGTTTGGTCAAAATTGGTCCAATGGTTTAGGAGGAGAAGATGTTGAAAGAAATTGTGAACGGACGGACGGACGGACGGACGGACGGACAGATGGACGGACGGACGGACGACGGACAAAAAGCGACCACAATAGCTCACCTTGAGCACTTCGTGCTCAGGTGAGCTAATAAAAATAAGACCACAAATTAGTCATTTTGATGCCCCCTATCGATAGATCAATGGCATAATGTCTTACCGTTGTCGGTCTGTCTGTCAGTCCGTCCAGCTCGCCATCTGTCCGTCCGTCCGTCAGTTTGAAACTTAACATGAATACTTAACATTGGCCTTTTCTCCAAAAATATTCCACATGCAAAGTAGGCTCAAATTTGGTATGTAACCTTCTTTAAATGATATTTATCTGTTCCATGCAATATGAACTTCCTCAAGGTTATCCATTAACCCTTATCATCCGTTAACATGAAATCTTAAAATTAAAACTAATTAACGTGAAAACTTAACATTGGCCTTTTCTCCAAAAGTATTTCACATACAAAGCTCAAATTTGGTACATGTATGTAACCTTCTTTTAATAATATCTATCTGTTCCATGCAATATGACCTTCCTCAAGCTCATCCATTAACCCTTATCAACCATTTACTTAAAAGTTTAACATGAAAACTTATCATTGGCCTTTTCAGAGGCATTCCTGCTTCACAAACACATCTGGGCTGAATAATATATGAATTCTTGAGAGATAGCCAGTGATGTGCATTTTAGAAAGTACCGGTAAGACCAATATAAAGAGTTTAATTTGTCAAATGATGACCGAAATGTCTTCTGCATGATAGTTGCGTAAAGCAGAAGTCGTGCATAAACTCATTGTTTTGTTCATTTTATGTATCTTGTATACTTTACTAAATATAATGTTCTTATATTCAACACTATCCTCATCATCACCATCATCAACAACAGCAACAACAACAAAACAACAAGACACATGAAGCAATAACCAGACTTTTAATATCCATAGCTTCCATATAAACACTTCAATACACTTAACCCAGGCCATATATACTAATCATTATCACTGTCTAATGCACCAAGATATGCCTATTTATACACAGTTCTGACTCACAAACACATGCATCAGTGCATAAAAGATCTTCACTTACACCTTCTCCTGTGGCAGTCTGTTTAACACGAGCATTTTGTGATGTCAATCAAAGCTAGAGGTGCAGGATCTTTACGCATTCTTATAGGAACTAAATTGTTGTTGTCATTAACATTGGCATTTTCTCCAAAAGTATTCAACATAAAAAGCTCATTTGGTTTGTATGAGGGCTGTTAATAAAGTATCCGGAATTATGTCATAACTTTTTCATGTACTAACTGTTATGATATTTTCAAAACTTAAAATTTAGGAAATTATGCTTTTGATCCAGCAACAAAATCTAAGTTTTTTGCATTAAGGTGCATTCTACAGTTGTTATGGCAACGTATGGTCATATTGAGCGGCGCAACTTAAGTCTAAGATGCATACGTCAGGAACGTCTGTCTTACACATCATATATTTACATCTTTTCTATATATTTGCCACTGCACGATATCCACATTTCCAACATATGAATTTATTCCTCAAAGAAGCGTCTGAACTGTAGTTGGGAAATTCTAAGGATAGTTTCTGGGAAACAATTGGCAAGTCATTGACGATTTCACCGACGTCCAGATCTATTGAGGTCGGAAGCATCATGGGTAAAATCATTTATAAATGCATTATACCACTCATAAATGCTTGTTTTTTCTCATAGAAGTATTGCTGTACGTGTTCATAATCATAAAGATCGTCTCTGATTTTAATTTTCCAATTTACACTCAAATCATTATTGAATACCATTGCCCTAGCACCATATTTGCTATATAAGCTAAGCGATGTATTCACCTACGGTTGTTTACGAAAATTGACTCCAAATATCAGCTGACGATGTTACGTTTGCCGAGAAAAATGTCCGCTCCAAGGTAACAAGCATTTCTGACAACTGTTTAAGTGATAATACAAAATATGATCGCTTTAAAAGCGATTGATAAGTCATATTTTTGCAAATCATCCAAAGTTTTCCCGCTCAGCTTGACCCTATGTTTCCATAGCAACTGTCGAATGCGCCCTTATCCAAACAGCAGCGTTTTTGTTGCAGGATCAAATGTATAATTCTTCAAAGCATAATTATGTGTTTAAAATTTCATCTCGGTTGGTTTAAAAGTCAAAAAGTCATGCTGCTACTGCAAACGACAAAATGGGTGATTTAAAAGATTTGATTTGTGTACAATATAGCCTAGAAAACATTGAGGCAAAAGAAAATGCTGATAATCAGAATTTTCTCCTTTTGCATTAAATTTGCCCAAGCCTTTCTCCTAGGGACGTCAAAACGAGGTCTTGTGTGGGGAAAGGTTAATGATTTCTTTGATATAGATTACATAGATACTTACAAATGATAGATGCACAATTGATTACAACAAAAGTTATTACCAGGAATAGTTTTAGCCATGTAATAAGTAAAACATTGTCCAGATTTTTGTCAGGTATATTTTTGTGGGGTAAGAGCTATAACAACCGTAGGTCCGAAGATTTCCACTATTTTTATACCAAAAGTTTCTCTGTGTCTACACAAATATGTAGTAGTCGTGAATCAATAAACAAAGTTATGTAATCATGATGGGATTGTGAAGGATGGATCAACAACTGTGGTATCTTTTTTTCTACTATTTACTTGTAACATAATGTAACATGCAATGAATGATTTGCATAATAAAAGATATAGGGACTATTGGGTTCAATTTCTTGTACAATTAAAGCTTATTGGGTCACAAAATTAATTAAAAGACCAGATACTCTGTTGTCCCTTTTGAAGGCATGTACATAAACGAATATACGGTACTAACATGTGCATGGTTACTCTTGGAGACCTTCATAACCACACATCATAACAGCCAGATTCCAGACTGATGATAGTGATATGTATTCAAAGAATGCAATATTCTGTTCCTAATTACATTTTATAAATACATGTTCGAATGTTCGCTACCAGGTGTAAGCATTGTAATGACGGCAGTTTCGTAATTATCTTTAAAGAGGCCCATGCTAGGTTGTCTGGCATACAAACATATATGAAATATGTTCACGAAATATTGTATGGAATATGGTCGACCTGGATAGCTAGATCATTTCTTCACAAGGAAATTTCAAATAAAGTTCATTTAGTTCTTCTAAATTAAGCCTGTTCTTCTAAATAAAGTGTAAATAGTTAACTTACCCGCACTTTATATTTATTGTAACATTTATGTGTCACTGAACCTTGATAGTGAAAAATTTAGTTCCAGCGCTAAAATTGCTTTCCTTTTGGCTCTATAAAAGCAATGCACTACACAACAAAGCAAACTCTGACTGTCCCCATGTTGTTCTGATTCCTGAAAATCTGGCATGGGTCTAATGTCATATGCCCATAAGATAGAAAGAGGAATATGTTCATCTGTCGATTATGCTAATTTGAGTCTTGCTTTATATAAAAAAAATTGTTGATGTTTGATAAATATCCGTTTTAAGAGTCATTGCTTTCACATTATGGTGTTGATGTAATCTGTATCCATCTCACATGCTGTTTTATTGAATTGTTATTTTGGCTCTTAAAATTCTAATTAATTTCCAGAAATATGCATTAAAAGCTTTACAAATCACTGCAAATATGATTTCAAAAGCATAATTTCTACTAAACATCACATTTATGTGTAAGATTTTTTGTTACATCAATGTTTGCATATTTTGTAATTTTTTGGAAAATTTACCCCACCCACTTTTAGCTATGACTACAAGCCTAAGCTAAAGACTAATTCTGTGAAGAAATACATATAACTCAAGAACAGGTTTCTGGGCAATTTTTAAGTATGACTTCAACATACCTTTTGTATTTTAAAAAAACTTTTTTTTCACTTGTAGAAAAAACTTATTTTGGTGATTTTTAGCCAATTTTTGCTATATTTATCAATATTTACAAAAGTGCAAAATCAAAAAGCTGTTTATCATTCATGTAAGTCAAAGTGCAATTTATCAGCTTTATTTTGATACCAAAATAATTGTTTTAGCTTAATTAATGAGTAAGTTATGTGCTATTTTAGGAGGTATGTATGAAAAGTGCACCGAATGACCTTTGACCTTGATTTTAAAAAAATCCTACCACTTTTAAGCATGTCATCCACCCTTAACCAAAGCGTGGGACCCTAACGTATTGAAAAATACCACTCCAATTTTTATAGGGCACCGGTTGCAAGAAAAGTTCCATACCAGGACCTGGCTCCTAGACTAATAAGAATTACAAACCTTCTTTAACTACAAAACAATTCTACACACCTTTGGGTGTCATCCGCAATAACGAAAATTGACGAGGGATACCCTCGTCAAATTCCGTTGTAACGGATTCCGCCCGGAAATTCACGAGGGCGTACCTCGTTACTTTCCGCTGTCACGGATGAGGCCCGAAAAAGCATGAAGTTATGGTATCTAATGATGGGTTGTAATCCCTAAAATGAAGTAAGAATCGACCAATAGTGCCAAAATCACAACATACGCAATCATTTGTACAGAGTGTCCCAAAAAAAAACGGAACCCTAATTCAAAGTCAAATATTTTAAAGCGTAAACAAAGAATCTAATTTTCGAATTTGCAGTACTGAAGATACATTATTTTTGCATTTTTGTTCCAAATTTCACTTAAAAATATGCATTGGTTCAAAAGTTATAAGCAAATTAATAATGACACTAAAACGCCGATCTGACATGATATTGATTTTTGCGTCTTGTTTGTTGGTGAAATCGCACTAGTTAACGGTCAGCTGTTGAATTTTGTATAGTTGTACATGTTGTACCGATTTTCTCAAAATATTTATGTACACGTGCTGTACGTGCACATTGAGTCCATAGGGTGGTTGTTTGAATTAATTTCAAATTATTATGTGATTCATTTCACATGGCGCAGTTTTAACTTACATTTTCATAAATTGAAAGCTTGAGATGTTTACTAAAATTAGTCCAGTCATAATTTTCTTGTATATTATACATTTCTGTGGACTGTGATTTAATTCTTTTTGGTGAATTTGGTGTTATTTGTCCTATATGAACATGTTTTGCATGAAGGGCAGTGTCAAGTCAGATGCAACCCGTAATACTTTTCATTTGAGCGCAGACCGGCATGTTGGTCAGAAATAAAATAAGTGCCTATGATTATTATTCATGAGTCTGTGATGCACTTGGATATTTTGTTTGTATTCATTTTAGTTACATCGCAGCTCTTTTTTATCAGTTTATTTATTATATTTATTAGCAAAAAAGCACTTTTGTGAATACAGTGTTTCAAAATCACTTTTGTATTGTATTGAATATATTAACCAATTGTGAAGCGTTAATTAATTCAATGAGTGTAGGCGCGAGCTGCAAAACGAAAAAATCGATATCGTGTTAAAATGGTTTTCAGGGTGCATTCATTTGAATGCATATATTTTCAAAAGTAATTATTATTTTTCAACCAAATTTTAAGTGATTATAGAAAACTGTCGTTGCTATGGCATATATAAATTTGGTGGAGAAATATTACTTGGTACATGAGGAATGCACTTTCATAAATGGGTTCCGTTTTTTTTTTTTGGGGGGGGGGGGGGACACTCTGTATAATAATATCTTCTTCTTTGACGCGGTGTAATACCACAAAATCGGTCCATAAATGTACGATGTTATATTCCAAATTGTAGATGGAGACGACGAAGCCAGACATTAATTTTACGTAAAAAATAAATATAGTAATCTTGTAAATTGCTTTGACTTTCGCCTCTGAGGAAATTAATTCGCCTAATCTTATGAAAAAATGATGTTATCTGGAATAATGCCATGAAATTATTGAAGCTAATATTTGGGCAACCCTCCACGCATTTTTGAAGTCAGCATAGAAACGGATAAGCCTTCATATACGCGCGGCCTTATCTTATTCTACACTGCTTCTTCGTTTGATTTCAACATAACAATCGTGCTTAACATTTTGCAATACCTATAGACCGTTCGCGATGTCATGGCACATGTTTACACAGTTATATGATTTTTAAAGAAAGGAAATTCAAGTTTTCTTAATTTTCAAATATAATTTTGCAAACTGGCAGGTGCGACACATCTGCAAGAATCGAACCATCACATGAAAATTGCAGTAGTTTTCGAGTTCGAAATCGTATTCATTACACAGGTACAATATGTAAACATGTGCCATGATATTGTAAGGGGACTATATAGGCCTACCTTATAAAAGACCAGGATCAGTAACGCAATAAGTATTAGACCACACAAAACACTGACTAGGATAATCCACCAATCTACACCGGTCTTCGGAGGAACTTTGGGCAGTAGCACTGTCCTCAACTGTCAAGAAATGAGAAAATAAGCTTAATTATTTTCAAAACGATACTACCCTTCGAGTTTTGACTTGTAGGAAAAAATACTGGTTGGAAAAACATGAAAAAAGAAGAAAACACTGGTGTGCTGTATTTTCTTCCTTTGTTTTAAAATTGATATCTTTTTACTTTTGTGTTATAGGCTCTACATAACAAATCTGTGAACTTTTACTTTGTCTTCTGTGGAAGTTTTGAAAGTAGAATACTCCAAATTGTTTTGAAACAGAGAAGAAGGGAAACGCCATGGATTTTGATGAAGGCGAAGGATCTTTTAAAAATCATGGGATAAATAGTTATTTACGACTAAGTGAATTTTTGGTTGGTCGTCAATAACTTTTTATAAGATGATCTTTAAAGGATCCTTTTCATTCAATAAAATCCCTAGCATTTCCCGCCTTCTCTGTTTCAAATCGTTGTTAACCCTTTCCCAAACGACAAATTTTAAGGGTGATCCACTTCAAAAACTGTCACAAAAGAAAAAAATGGCTGTTAATAAAGATAAGGTTTGTGTAAAATGTGGCTCAGAAAATATTGAGACAAAAGGAGAAACTGCTGGTTATCAGCAGTTTCTTCTTTTGTATCAATGTTTTCCCAAGCCATTTCTTCTAGGGACGTCAAAACCAGGTATTGTTTGGGAAAGGGTTAAATGAGCCATAAATTACCGGTATTAGAATTGTGTAAAAATAACGAAACTGATGTGTCACGTGATTCCCCGCCTTGATTACCTGTTGTTGTATGAGGGTATGTTTAGCAATCAGTGTAGGTGAGCGTAGATCGACCAAGGCCTTCGATATAATCTGTATCGACTTTTGACTCTATAAACAAAAAAAATACAGAAAATTTGTGGATAACTCGAACTTTGAATTTCTTAGGACAGATGAACTTCAAGACTAGAACTTGCCACATAATTTGACTTAACCCTTTCCCAAACAGGACCTGGTTTTGAAGTCCCTCATTAAATAGGCTTGGGAAAACATTGAAACAAAAGAAGAAACTGCTGATAACCAGCAGTTTCTCCTTTTGTCTCAATATTTTCTGTGCCATATTTTACACAAATCCTATTTTAATAACATCCATTTTGTCTTTTGTAGCAGATTTTGAATTAAACAAAGCTAAGATTGTGTTGTTTGGGAAAGGGTTAATACCCCCACACAAGCGTTCACTGTTCACATCGCAGTGAAAATGTGTACTTGTGCAAGAAGATAAGAGTTTATTTTGTACTGTTTGAGACTCCCTGGAATAGAAATTGAAATTATTCTTAAATTATACTTGAAATTATTCCTGTCTGTAAAGTTTCATTGCAATTGAATCTAAACAAAATGATTTTAAGTTTTTAACTATATAATTATTTGATTATATAGATGAAATTATGTGTAATTTCAAGGGGAGATAATTCCTGGATTAAAGGGAGTTGAGACCAGAATAACGTGTCTTGCAAAACATCAACATGGTATCAATATTCGCATAAGTTTAACCATTTTTAATGAAAATTGAGAGATAAGTTTACGACAAAAAAGTAAGATATAGTACTATGTGGTACATAGAGGAAAATTGTCAGTTTAAGGGGAGACAGTTCCTGAACCAGATTCCAGCTCATACTTGTATATCGTCGCTTTTAAACGAAAATCTCGTAACTGCAGCTTGTTTTAAGCTGCATGTCACGTGTTTTTTTGTTGAAAGGCAGCTATAGGAATACCTTTAAGATTCCTTCAACAGTGTTTGACACGACAAAGTCTAGTCTAATCGTGACACTCTGTGATGCCGCCAAGTTGGACAGCGTACATGAGTAGGTTAAGCAGTCGCCAGTATCACAATCCTGAAATGACCAGAACATGGTGGATAGTGATAGAAAATCTTATAGACATTTAGATTTCGCGTCCCTTCCCTCGATCTTCTTAACAAAAACGATACAGTCCTATAATTTAATAAAGTCTAGAAGCTTGTGCTTTGTATCATTGCATTTCCAAATCAAAATTGTAAGCATCAAAGGGGGGGTTTCCATAAGGCCGTTTTCCTGGGACCTAAATTTTCCAATGATATTTTCAGTACAAATAGATACATAAAGGGGACGTGTTTTGCTGAAAAGTCTGAATCGAACGGACCTTTGGTTTGGTGTATATTGCACATTGAAAGTGGGTGGAGTAATTCTATTTAGGCGCTACCCAAGGTTCTTATTTATCAATTTTCTATCTAAATGTAAATAATTGGCGAATTTTTTTAAAACATTATTTTTTGTATATGAGCCCATGTTAATATGACTTGAAATTCATTGGCATGCTTATGATAAATATTAAAATATTTGGCATTTTATGTAATTTTTCAATTTTTTGTATATTTTCATCTTCCAGCTTTGGGGAAAACATCAACACGTTTTTATAAAGTGACATATTGGAATGATATTCTAGGTGAGACCTTGTTAATAGTTCGTCATTGCAAAATTATGAGGGATTTTTGATAGCTAGTCGGGAAAATGAGTTATAGGCCCTTGATTACACGAAAACCCATGACAAATTGTGGAATAAATAACAAAATACAGTTTTTCTGGCCTTTCTTCGTACAGAAAGGCAGAAATGTTTACTAAGCTTAAATTATAGCTGCTCTCAACAAATAGTATTACAAATAAGCTCTGTGGTCATTTTGGTCTGTTTTCCGCCCGTCTGTCTTGTTGCCCGTCCATAATATCAGGTTTACGCCCTAGAATCCACAAATATTATCCGATCTTCACCAAACTTTGTCAAAATGTGTATGGTCATATGTCCTTGTGTAGGATCGATTTTTGACGGAATCACTGCAGAAAGTGCTGAGTAATGTGCCCTTGAATGTCACAAAATGCTACTTTTGACTATTTTTGTAATCTAAGATTTACAAATATAGCCCAATCAAATGCAAAACCAAGTGAAAATGTTTGCATCTGTATTGTCTTGGGTGAGTGTGATTTTCATCGAGATCGAAATGGGAAAATCTGAGTTATCCGCCCTTGAATTTGGCAAAATTGCATTTTTCGGCTTTATTTCCCCTGTAGCATCCACAAATATGGAGCAATTTAACCTGAAAGAGGATAAATTATGTCTGTCTATAATATATCCAACATGTAAGAATTTCAGCCAGATCGAAAATGCATATCCTGAGTAATCCGCCCTTGAATTTAACAAAATTGTCGTATTAGCTCTAGATTTGCACGCATAACCACAAATTTGTCTAATTCAAGGGCAGATAACTTGTGATGAGCAATTCAAATGATGCCAAAAGTTTAACCTATAAGATATCTTATAGACATCAACAATTTGTCGAAGTTTTGCTTTGAATTGTCAATATTGGTGGATGCTAAAGAGAAAATAAAGTCAAATATAGCATTTTTTCCAAATTCAAGGGCGGATAACTCAGAATTTCCCATTTCGATCTGGATGAAAATCACACTCATCCAAGACCATACAGATGCAAACAGCGATTCCGTCCAAAATCGATCCTACACAAGAGCATATGACCATACACATTTTGACAAAGTTTGGTGAAGATCGGATAATATTTGTGGATTCTAGAGCGTAAACCTGATTTTATGGACGGGCAACAAGACAGACGGGCGGAAAACAGACCAAAATGACCACAAAAGCTTATTTGTAATACTATTTGTTGAGAGCAGCTATAATTTAAGCTTAGTAAACATTTCTGCCTTTCTGTACGAAGAAAAGCCAGAAAAAAATGTATTTTGTTATTTATTCCACAATTTGTCATGGGTTTTCGTGCATTCAAGGGCCCATAACTCACTTTTCCAACCAGCTATCAAAAATCCCTCATAATTTTGCAATGACGAACTATTAACAAGTTCTCACCTAGAATATCACTCCAATATGTCACTTTATAAAAACGTGTTGATGTTTTCCCCAAAGTTGGAAGATGAAAATATACAAAAAATTGAAAAATTACATAAAATGCCAAATATTTTAATATTTATCATAAGCATGCCAATGAATTTCATGTCATATTAACATGGGCTCATATACAAAAAATAATGTTTTAAAAAAATTCGCCAATTATTTACATTTAGATAGAAAATTGATAAATAAGAACCTTGGGTAGCGCCTAAATAGAATTACCCCACCCACTTTCAATGTGCAATATACACCAAACCAAAGGTCCGTTCGATTCAGACTTTTCAGCAAAACACGTCCCCTTTATGTATCTATTTGTACTAAAAATATCATTGGAAAATTTAGGTCCCAGGAAAACGGCCTTATGGAACCCCCCCCCCCCCTTTATGCCATGAATTCATGCTACTACATGTACATTTATAATTATCATAATGATAAAATAAATTTAGCCAAACATGCGTTTGTGAAATTTTTTACAAAAAACATAGAGTTGTTTTTTTCTATGAAAACGTAGATCTATTGACCATCAATATTTGCCTTTCGTATTCTTTCTGATTTTTTTTTTATAAAAAACCGTTTCACGTTATATCCAATTTGATTGATTTTTGCAAATTGAGAGGAATTCGAGAAAAGAAATATATGGCCCCGTGCCCCGTATTATTATTTAACATCTTACGATCAAGTTTTTGTGTAAACTGTGTAACGAGACATCTGATTGCACGAGAAATCCGACTGAGCCAATCAGGGTTGTTGTTACAAGTAATTATGCAAAAATCAACGTACGGTAGTTAGTAATACTAATACGGGCCCCTGTGCCGCGTTTTACTAACATAGATTTTTGCAAAAACCTTGTAACAACACATCTGATTGAAAGATAAATAATAACAGTAATTATTCGGCCAATCAGATTTGTTCTTGTTTTAAAAATGTGCGTAAGTTTGTTAGTAAAACGGGCCCCAGGGGCCTGTTTCATCAAAACATTTAAGACGTGTTTTTGACTTACCGATGTCTTAAAATGGCATAAAACAACAATCGCACAACCCAGGTTTCTATAGATTGGCGATACGCGTTTCTTGCCCTAAATTTGTCGTAAGACACTGGTAAGTAAAAAAAAAACGTCTTAAATATTTTGATGAAACTGGCCCCTGATCTCTACGCGGAGCATAACGTCGCATTTCCCGAGCAAACAAACACAACAAAACACATCATTTCAGCTTTTTCGAAACTGTACTTGAGATGTTTTTGAAGAAAAAGCATGCGCTGTAAATATGGCCCACTTTGATATCATATGTAAAGAAATAATTTCAATGTAATCCAAACAACATTGGATAACAAACACGACGTGCAACTTCGGCGACAACATTCACGGTGGATGATCACGTGATACAATATTTTCAGATCTTCAATAATTTTGTAAATACATCACCGATTTGAATTCGGTTTAAAGCAGAAAATGTGGACAGACGTCACGCATTAGATGGACGTGGTTGATTTTTGAAAAAATCAACTGATAAAAAAGTTATTGAAGATAAACCAAAATTTTGGTTTATCTTCAATAACTTTTTTATCAGATGATTTTTTCAAAAATCAAACACGTCCAGCTTATTCCTGGCATTTTCCCATCTTCTCTGCTTCAAACCGAATTGAAATTGGTCAAGTATTAAAAAAGATATTGAAGATTATCGGAAATTCTGATTCACGTGATTATACACCGTGACATTGGCACGGAGATTGGCGAGAGTATCTGTATTTCAGAAATATGGATACTTTCGTCAATTTTCGTTGTCACGAATAACACCGAAGATGGAGACGAAGTTGCACAAATTGTTTTGTATCTAATGATGGGTGGAAAACGTTAGGGATATATCGTTGGCTACGTTCGAAAAAGCCACAACTACAGCTAATTCAAGCTGTAGTTACGACATTTTTGAACGTGGCAGACGATATGTTTTCGACGGTGAAAACATCCTCGGTTTTACCAGATATCGTAATGGTGTTAAAGATGCCATAGTAGAATTGTCGTTGATATACGAGTTTCTTCCACTGTTTTCCACCCAAACTCGAGGTAAGCTATAATCATTTTCCACCATACATTCGATCTCGCATGGTCGGCCACATCGTATCTGCGGACAGACAAATCACATGCAATTCTTAAGACAAAATTTTAATGTTAGGAAAAACAGTATTTGTGACATGCTTAATGGACCCATGCTATGAATCCTTGGTTATTGAAAAAAACACGCTATGTTAAAATGCAAGAGGTTTTCAGCAAAGCATTGGAGACCCTTTTCACTTTCAGTTGACATACAATTTAGAAGGATTTCGTATTTCGAATATTACAGGCTTTAA